>CM033358.1:5440354-5605175 GCA_019395295.1 Osmanthus fragrans
TATTATGTGATGCTACTGTTTGTTTTGATTTGATAACCATCAGTTTGAAATTCTCAAGAAGCTTTCTTGATGGAGATGCATAAGTGATTTCTTCTTATTTCATTAGACGGGAAAGTAATTACGCATACATAGGTGAAGATATGGGAACTAAAGGTACTCAAGCCTTCAATTTCATAAGCATGCATTTCATGTAATCTAAAAATGAAAAATTTGAAGCAGCGTTGTATAAACAAGATTTTTTTATTTATGTTAAATAATCGAATCTTAGTTTTGTTGACCGACGATTGACCTGTTCGCAAAGAACATTATCCCATTCGAGGTGCGTGTACTTGTGTAGATATAGGACGGGGTACTTGAAGTCTAAGTTGAATTGATCTGAATTGTGGCACGTATAGTTTTAATATCATTTTAGTAGCGTTAGCCTCCAACAACTCAAGTGGCATCACTACTCTTGTGCACTGACATTGAGCAATTACTAAGATTTGATTGTCAGTCAACTACAATTACAGGCCGTATCTCGAACAACTATCTTTGTTTTTCATTGTATAGTTCTCCATTTTCAAATCCATGTTTGAACGCTTAACATGTATGATATTTTTTTTGGTGTAAAATTATGGTGCAACTTGTTCATCCTTGTAGTACACCACCGTGTGACATAGTAAATTTCAGAGACAATAATGCATGAGTTTTTTAAGTAAACTATCTTATACCAACTTCTAAAAGTTCTTCTAATAAGATAAAACGTTTCTAGAAAATTATCCAAACACGTCTAGGAGCAGTTTTTTATTCTCAGAATCAATTTTTTTAATTACTTTTTCAAAAGTTATCAAACGGACCCTAAATACTTCCCAAGTTCAGTATTCGCATGAGGTGTCCCATGTGGTTGTTTGTGGTCTCCTTCCTACTCTACAACAACACACTAAAGGTTTTGGCGCGCGCTCCGAGCTTGCTACTACAATCGGCAAGTTCTTTCACTTCAATAAAGATGCTATTCGAAGTCAGCTCGAATATTGCCAAGTTTATTCTCTAGAATTTTCATGTGTACGAGTCTTTTGCTTAATTCATTCTTAATGCTCCAAAGGGAGATGCATAAAGACTGCTATAACATATCATAAAGTTTTTGCCAAGTTTATTCTCTAGAATTTTCATGTGAAGTCACTCTTTTTCCTTTTCAGTATGGAAGAAATATATGTACACATTTCTCTCAATATTCACATGTGCCGTATCAGGCAATCTAGAATTTCCGTCCAAAGCGGATGGGAATCCTTTTTCCTTTGCCGGTGACGCATTCAAAATTGTGTTTGGTCAGTACCCACTTTTTTTTTTTTTATTTCAACGGAAAAAATGCTCTGAATTCGGCAACGTCCCTGTCACCGTCCAACTATGAGGGCGTGTGAATCCGTTGAGTCTCCAAAAATTTGTTGTACCTAGCTACGTACCTAGGATGTCAATTGTTGTGAACTTGTGAAGGGTTGAAAACTTTATTCTATCATCCATGTGTTTGACTATAATTGGGAAAATGAAAAGAGTTTTACCCTGCGTACACAGAAATTATACGGGATTTTGAAATGGACTATGCTACATGTACACACAAATTCCTACATAATGCCCTACACCTCCTTCACATGGAGGGGGCCCACAAATATTTTATTATGTGTGGGCCCCCCTCCATGTGAGGGGGGTGTAGGGGATTGTGTACACATAGCTTTATTCTTTTGAAATTGGCCAATCCCGTCCATTTGTATTTTAATTTTTTTTTCCCATCTTTGAATCATGTTTTGACACCTGTGAATTTTTTTTTGTGTATTTTCCCTGTACCTATAGCACATCTCAAATGAAAATAATATCAACGACAGCATTAAAGATTATTCGATTGTGCTATATGTGCAGTACAACTTATAGATTTGTTTACCAATAGATGATATGAGAAGATTTGATTGGGTCAAAATCTTATCAACTAAAAAAAAAAAAAAAAATCTCACTTTCTTTTTTATTCTTCGTCAATCCGTAAAAGATTTTGTAAATGACGATGTACAACAAGCATTTTCGAAGATTATTAGTAGCTTTTTAAGATTTTTTTGGGAGGAATATGAATTTAGATAAAAATAATTAATATGTTATCTAATATTTAAATAATAATCTATCGATTTATTCATATATTAGATCAAATAACATTTATTTTTAAGATTAAACTCATTTTAGAAAAATTAAGTAACCATTAGATGTTGCTCTTAATCGTAATATATCTAAAAATTGGATTAGGGCCTTTCTTTCTTTTTTTTTTTTTTTTTTCCGTCCACATTTCGTGGCTATCATTATCATTACCAGTGTCTTTGACTAATATAATTCCGCAACCCCTTCCAAACAAGGCTCATCAAGAGGGAATTATTAGAATATCTTATATCTAATTATATAAATATAAAGGGCGGATTTTTTTTTGAGAAGGAATTTAATTTTATTAAAAGAACATTAAGTAATTCAACTCAGATGTAAGATTTATTGAATTTATTCTCATTTTAAGTTTTTTGGGTATCTAAACGGCTAATTATGTTCAAATTAAAAGTCGAGAAACAATTGATCTCATCACATATAGCCACTCTTAAGGTTCGTTTGATTGCAAATGTGGAATTTGAGTGGAAAGAAAATGAATTATTGGGAATTGATATAAATTTTCACCCGAAATTTTTTGAAAATTTTGAATCTTTTTGTATGCGTTTGACTTTGCTTTTATGAAAATTGTTGATTAAAATTATAAGTTTTTTTACCATTGGCTCTAGAATTTGTTCTAATTGCAAAAAAAAAAAAAAAAAAAGTATATACCGAATACCATACGTTTGACTTTATTTTTCATGCAAATTGTCAATTAAAGGAATATTTTTTTATTTTTTTACTATTGAGTTTAGTATTTGTTTCAATTGCCAATTTTTTTTTTTTTTTTTTTTTAAATCTGAAATTGTTTTTCCCATCAAAAATGGTGGGAAAAACTTTTTAATGAACAGGTGGAAAAGAAGCTCACGTGACTCCGAGGTGGAAAACAAATTCTAGAGAAAAATTTTGCTATCAAACACTCCTAATTGAATAGAAATGGAAAATGAATTCCATTTTCCATGGAATTGGGCTTGTATCAAAAAGGCCCTTAATGATTTAAGATTCCGTTTGACATAATTTTTGTTTTTTTAAGAATTATTTTTAAATGAAGTCGCATTAAATTTTTTCCTAAAAACTCTTCTAATTAAAAGAAGCACTTCCATAAAATTAACAAGCAGGATCAAACATAACTTGTGGATTTAAAAAACTCATTTTGACTTCTTAAATGACATACCAATAGGGCTCTAAATATGTTTGAAAAGTATTTATAAAAGGTTTAAATTATAAAAAAATAAAAATAAGAGGGTGTTTTGTGAGATTAAAATCAGATTTTTAGTAGATTGTAATAGAAGTTTTTGAAATGTATGGTTAAAAAGTTGTGTAACTCATGAAAGATGTGGTTGATATTGATTGTTTGACTTTGATTTAGATTAAAACCAGATTTTAATCTGTAACAAACAAGTCCTAAATGATGAATAAGTGAATAATACTTATAAATTTTTCGAAATACATAAATAAAAATGATTTATAAATATTTATATCACTCATTTGATAGTCATTTTAGAGAGAAAATATATTTTTGAATAGTTGATTGATGGAGAATGTGTGATTAAAAATTAAGAAAAAATTTTGGATTTACGTGTAATATTATTTTATTAAAGAATGTGTGGTTGAAGAGAATATGTATTTTTGAATAGTTGATTGATGAAGAATGTGTAGTTAAAAATTAAGAAAAAATTTTAAATTTACGTATAATATTATTTTATTGAAGAATACGTGATTGAAAAGAAGATAGAAGAATGCATTTTAGAAAAAAATAGCTGGGTGACATAATATGAGAAGATAGCCAACAAGCAACCAGAAATGTATCCCAAAAAATTCAATTCCACACCGCACAAGTCTGTGCGTGGATAGGTGGATGTGGGTGGGGGTCACAAGAAAGGATATAAATCATCTCACGACATCGTCCTTAGATTTAGCCCCCCTCTCTGCAATTTTATCCTCAAAGCAAAGCACTGTCCATTGATCCAGAGGTGGGGTTAACCCTCGGAATTTAGAAGCTAAAAACGGGGTCTCTTGAACTGGATTCTGCAATCCATGGCTTCCAGAGTTGCACATTCAACATTCCTTTTCTTGGTACACCTCTTTTTTAATCTTTCACACAGAGTCTCTGTTTGTTTGTCGGTTGTATTTCTTTAGAATGAATTTGTATAAAAATATTCTGTGGTGAACTTATAGGGACCCCAGAAAAGGTCGGCCGAGGGAAATAGAATTTCGCCCCAGAATTTTATTTGTCCAGGTATAACACAGGAAAAATAAATGTTTTCCTTTTCACTGTTTTTCTGTTCAAAATGTTGGCTTGAGGATGAATTTACCTTATGAGTTCCTTTTCTAGTGCAATTTTACGAACTGAGTTGAACTTCTATCTGGCAATTTCGGTTATTAATGTGGGTTAATGGACGAACTTCTATCTGGCAATTTCAGTTATTAATGTGGGTTAATGGACCCCAAGATTTTGCATGTTACTGTACAACTGTTGTCTATTAATCCTTCAGAACCATATGGAGTTTGCTTGAACAAATTGGTTTCAGTGACATTCTTGAACATAGTAGTCTCGAGGGTTATGCTCTATTAAATGTCTGAAATTTTAAGGCGAACGGGGAGACAAGGAGGAAAGAATAGAGTAATTGAAGTGCTCTTCAATGTTTCAGAATACAAACTTTAAGACTATACGTCTTCTACAATTCAATTTGACTTGATTTGACTTTATATATTATTTTCTTTTTCTGTTTGAGAGAAAATTCTTAAGGGCTGTCAAACTTCTGAAGATAATTCTTTAGTTTAATTTCCTATAGTATGTATAAATTCACTTCTTTAAGAATTCTCGTTATCTCCTGATATAATTCTTGTATTCATCAGTTTTAAATATACCTTTAACTGTTGGTGCTAATTTTCTGCTAATATATTAATCTGTGGAAACCTTTTAAAAATTCATGATTGAGCTGGTACTTTAACTCATAGATTGTGGTCAAGGTTTTCATTGTAATTATCCATTTATCATTTTTTTTGAATTGCGCCATAATGTATAGTTTCCACCACCCTGTTAAAGTAGAATAACGATGCATTTATTCTTTCAATTCTCTAGATATATCTTGAATGATAAGTTTTGATGAACAGGGAGATATCTTTTGAAATTGGAAAGTCGACCCCACAAAAGAAGTGAACAAAAAAGTTGTCTTGTATACTCGAGAAAGAATAAAATCGTAAAAGCTGTGGCCGTATCAGTGCCATCATCTCCAGCAGATAATGCAGAGGGCAGAAAACAATTGAGTGAAAACTATGGTTTTAGGCAAATTGGAGAACCTCTTCCAGATAATGTCACTTTGAAAGATATACTTGATACACTTCCAAGAAAGGTAATTTTACCTAGCATTTCTATGCACCGAAAACCTGTTCCTGTTTAATGTTTTGTCCAGGACAGCTCACATAGGGCATTCTAGATAAGATTTATCATGACTAATAAGTGCGAAACTTATGGATTTCCAACCAAGTACTAGTACATGGAGATTTTCATTTTTGGAATTGCTGATGTGGTAGTAGTGTTTTTATTTTTCATTTATGTTGGAAATTCTCCTCTGCTGCTCTGCATATTAACCAGAAAGCTAGTCATATTATACTATTATAGTCATTTGTTTATCATTTTCATTAATTTCTGGAGCACACAAAAAGACAATTTATATAGCAAATGGGAATTATTGTCATACAAATGCTTCACTTTTTAAGTAGCATATTCACTCTTAAACAGGGGTATTTAGAGAGCCTTTCTACAGAAGCAGTTCATTGACTGTATAAAAAATCTATTTTTTATATTAAGTTTGTGCGTTTTGAAGTGCGCCACCTGATAGTAACGCTTTTCTAAATGGATTACTTTGTATCTTTATGGATGACCAATAATAAGCATACACAACTAGGACAAGATAGCCATCCCCTGGAAAAATATTATATGAATAAATACATAATTTTTATTGAGTTCATTTTGTAGAGCTAGTTCCTAGAATGAGAGCAAAATTAAATACAAAAGTTAAAAAATAAGGGAGAAAGGAATAATGAGAGAAATTAACTGCCAAAGGTAAAAGAAGAAACGATTTCATCAATGTCTATGCCTTACGTGTCTCATTATGCCTCTGTTTACTTAAACGAGAAAAACAAATGAGTATGTGTAGTTGTCAATGGAAAAAATGAAAATAGAGGGCATACCATGGCTTTCCATGAAAATTTCCATTATTCATTGAGGCTCCTGATTAATTTGGATCATTTAATTCTTTTTAAGAAAATTAATCGTGTTTGTTTTACTCGAAGATGTTATTTTTGAAGTTCTTATGGACGAAATGTTGACGAACAACAATCTCATCTTAGGAAAATTCCAGTTTTACATTATCTATGTCTATATAAGGAAAATTCTTTTGTCACATTACTGTGAAGATATATTTGAATCCTGATTGTTAACAATGCAAACCAGTAGTTAGTTAACCACCTAATTGTTTGGTTTTCCAATCTAGTACTTTTACCTGCCAAACCATTTCAGCAAGTACTTTTTGAAACTGTGGGGGAATAACTCTTGTAACTGATACAAAACATGCACACTTCAACAACATTGAGTCGGGCTCAACGAAATGCAACTCGATGCTACTTTGTCATTTACAAGGCTTTTAGTTGGCACTTATTTTCAGTGTTCTAAAAAGCGTAAAGCGTGACTAGGCGTGGAGGCCAAGGTTCAAGCTTTACGAGCCTAGACGAAATTTAGGCATAAAAAAACATTTTTTGATTTTAAATTTTTAGTCATTATAAAAAACAGTCAATAATTCATATAATATATACCAAACATCTAAAATTATAAAATATTGTATATACTTAATAATTTCTACAAAAAAGATAAGTTTCAAAATCATAATTACATAACATAGATAGCTTGTAGTTTAAATCTTATCTAATTCTTTATCGGACTCCAATTCAATATCTTCTTTTTCATCTACAAAAAAAAAAATGTATATTTAATGAAGATGAAAAGTTAAAAAAAATAAATTTAAGCGGTCAACATTCTCATTGACCGCTTAATTTCCGCTTAGCTTCAAGGCGAAGCGTTTTAGTCACGCTTCGCCTAGACGCGCTTTTTAGAACACTGCTTATTTTAGATCCTTATTGGGACCTGTAGAGAGTTCATTCCCTTGGAAGATGGTATGAAAATATAAATTGTCCCCAAGGATAGTATTTTTACTTTGGACGTTTGTTAGGGACAAGTGTTAACTGTGGATAATCTTCGAACGAGGTGTTTTTATGTTATGGAGTGGTGCTATATGTGTAGGAGGGACAGAGAGACGATTGACCACTTATTCTTTCATTGTGATGCTGCTCATTTGCTCTAGAACGATATTTTGATATCTCAACACATGGATTGCGTGTTGTCGAGGCGTATGGAAGACGTGTTAAAAGGCATGGAGGAGAAAGTTCCGTGACGAGGATAGCAAGCTTGTGTGAGACCTTATTCCGGGTTGTATCGTATGGAGTGTGTGGAGAAAAGAAACAGCCGCTATTTTGATGATCAAACACGGATAATAGAGTAGATTATGTAATTGTTTTATTTGACATTGTATATCTGGTTTAATGGCACGGCTAGTAGTCATATAGATGGGCTGCCCAATTTTATATTGTTTCTTTCTCGCTTAAAGTAATGATACACTTCCTGTGTATTATTTATTGATTAATAAAATATTTGATTACCTTAAAAAAAAAAAAAAAGGTGATTAATGTTTAGATATTGGGGTCTTCCCATCTATATTAGGAAGGTTATGTTTGAAAACAGAAAAGATGAGAAAATTCAGGATTTGTCGCATCAATAAAAAAAAAAAAGTTGAGACCCTCAGGATAGTCGAATGATGGGAACCATTTCCTTTGCTTATGAAACAGGCTTAAGTCGACTTAGCCTTGGCTGGGAATAAATGAATAAAAGAAATATAATGCTATTTATTGCAGCAATTAAGCTAGTGATGTTCCTGATTTTTTCATTGATTTTCTAAAGGTGTTCGAGATAGATGATGTAAAAGCTTGGAGGTCCGTACTCACATCCGTGACTTCTTATGCATTGGGGATCTTCATGATTGCCAAAGCACCATGGTATCTACTTCCTCTGGCTTGGGCTTGGACAGGAACTGCAATCACAGGGGTTAGTTCTCTGTTTATCTTTCTTCTATTTTATATTAGCTGTGCCTGATTTACCCTTGGAAACTATGAGGGGAAATAAGGAGAAAGGAAAAGTATGGAACCCATTAATGAAATGTTGGCTCACAGTAGTACCCCCTTCCCTACAGCTGCCAAAATTTCCACATTTGAATGGAAGAAAAATATATCACGCTTACTTTCCCTCCTAGTTTCTGAGTATCAAATGAGGATATAACTTCATTTAATTTATTTCCCTTAGATATATATCATGTTAACTTTCCTGTTTCCATTTCCAATTTCCCTCTATTTGAAGTTCTTTGTCATAGGACATGATTGTGCCCACAAATCATTCTCAAGAAACAAATTGGTGGAAGACATCGTTGGAACTCTGGCCTTCCTTCCATTGATATACCCATATGAGCCCTGGCGCTTTAAGCATGATCGGCACCACGCAAAAACAAATATGTATGCATGATGCTCCTAAACATATTTATATTTTTCTGAGTTAATAAAATTCTGTACACTACTTCATCTTACAGGTGTTGATGACAGTGTATTTTTTGTTGTAGCCGTTGTTTTCAATTTGCATCTTGCTTTATACCATTTTTTAATAGAAGCTTCTTGTTTGCTTCTTTTGCTGATATGCTTCGGATCAAACTTAGATTAATTTTAATTGTAGGCAGTGGCCTATGGAATGGAGATTGCACCAAATCTGACATTATTATTTAGATAATGTTTTCAATTATATTTCTTTCTGTAATTTTTATCTTTTTCGATGACATGGTGTTTTGATTAAGTATTGGAGCAAGCCAATGTCCAAACTTCAAATCTCAAGGCAACCTAACCATTCTTGGCCCATGCTTTAATAATGAAAAATGAAGAGTTGCACCAGCAGATACATTTTTATATTTGTCGGGGTTGGGGGTTGAAAATATGAACGAAAAGTTCCCCTTCTGCTATTAAGTCTAGCTTTTAGATGAGGTGCATAACTTGCTCTCGATAACTTGTATTGTTCTTCTCTCCAACTTCATCATAGTTAAATTTTTGTCCAATAACAGAGATTGGAGTACTACATTACTAATATTTGGGATTCGTTTTTACTGTTCAACCTCATTGACTGTTTTTATTTATTTATTTATGAAACTCTTTTATGACATTATTGCGGTTACGCGTAATTTCTCTTTCTCTTTCCAATCCGTCTTGGTCATTGTAGAAGGGATGGTCAATTTGTTTTCCGTTTATCTTTATAACATTGGTACTTTGACATTCATAATTGACTGCATTTTGATATCATGTACGTTCAGTGTGTGTTCTTGTTCCCGATACGAAACCGCTGTCTTAGTATCTGACTTTATATGCTTATCAAAAAATTGAGCTGTCAGAATACTAGCTTTCTACCTTTTAAATGTAGCAAATGTCATTGCAATTCCTCTGCTTCTTCTCTAAGATTTGACCTTCTTATTCACCTTATTTATAGGTTGTCAGAGGATACCGCCTGGCACCCTGTATGGCTAGAAGAATTTGAGTCCTCTCCAATTTTGAGGAAGGCAATTATATATGGATATGGCCCACTTCGACCATGGATGTCTATAGCACACTGGTAATAAATAAATCATATTTATGTTAATTTAGATTTTATAAGTCCCTGGAGTTCAGTATAACTGGTTGACTTGCAAATGTTCTGACATCATGAAATATCCTATTAGGTTGATGTGGCACTTTGATTTGAAGAAGTTCAGACCGAATGAAGTTAACAGAGTAAAGATGAGCTTGGCTTGTGTGTCTGCTTTCATTGCAATTGGATGGCCACTGATAATCCTCAAGACTGGGATCATGGGATGGATCAAGTTCTGGTTGATGCCGTGGTTAGGTTATCACTTTTGGGTAATGAATTTTTCTCTACTTTCCCTGTTATCCTGCAAAATGGTCTGCTCAACATTTTGCTAGTACTTAATTTGATGATATTCTGAATTACGTAGTAGTTTATAAGAAAGAATATTAAAGATGTTAGGCAAGTAAACAACATAATAGGTCTGACCAAGCACAGGCTGATCCAGTAAGATATTCTTGTGGGTGGGGCAGAACTAAACTTGGGTTGGGGACGATAATTGCACTAGGTAACCTGAAGATAGCCACTGCAAATTGTTGAACCTGACCTTGATCATCAACAAACTTTTAGCCCTCGGAACTGCATCTTTAATTTGTCTATACCTTTCTTACTTCATTATGGAAGATTTTGGAGACACGCACACTTCATTGTGGACAGGCCCAGTTCAACTCTGATTAGTAAAAGGAATGAGATCAATATAGAGTTCTGGCTTAACCTACCGAGTCAGTTTTGTGGCACCATTGAACTGGAAAAAAGACTTATTCAGAGAACATGTTCCCATCTGAATTCTTTTCCTTTTTGGTCTTTTCTGACATCTTCAGACCTCGTGTATATTCTCATTCTGTGAGCATTTTTTTATATTAGAAGTATCTTTCTAACCAGCCAGAAGTGGGTCTCCCTGTTCAATTTCATCCATTATTGCATAAATATGATGACTTTTGACTTGCAACTAAGACATTTTGTGTTGTTTGGAATTTCCAGATGAGTACTTTTACAATGGTCCATCATACGGCTCCTCACATACCCTTCAAATCTTCCGATGAGTGGAATGCTGCCCAGGCCCAGCTTAATGGCACAGTTCATTGTGATTATCCGCGTTGGTAATATTTCACGTTTTCTGATTTGTTCACTGAAAACATGCTGCAAAAAATTATCTAGTACAGTAGCCTGATAAAATTAACGATACCAATTAATTTTTGCTTGTAAATGATGAAATCTCTTTTTTTTCTTTTGACAGGATAGAGATTCTTTGTCATGATATCAATGTTCACATACCCCATCACATTTCACCCCGAATACCAAGCTATAATTTGCGGGCAGCTCATAAATCTCTCCAAGAAAACTGGGGAAAGGTAGGATCCGTTTGCGCGCTGTGTATTACTAACTTATCTATAATTATCAGATGCTCGTGTTTGTTGCTCGATTAAGTTAATATCCCAAACTCAACTATTTTTCTCTATTTGTTCACGATGCTTCTGCAGTACATGAACGAGGCTACATGGAACTGGCGTTTGATGAAGACTATACTGACAATTTGCCATGTTTACGAGAAGGAGCAAAATTATGTTGCTTTTGACGAACTAGCACCCAAAGATTCACAACCAATCACATTCCTTAAAAAAGTAATGCCAGATTGTGCTTGATTTATTGATGTGCCTTTTTAAGTGTACCATGTATCGATGTTTTTAACTTTATATTACATGTTTAGACATTATTATTTTTTTTTTTAAAAGTTGCATATCAATATAGGAAAGTTCATTGAAGGCTTAATACAGGTTGCCATGGCTTGGCGTTTCACAAGTCTTCTCAAGCGAACTCTTGAAAAACAAATTTAAGATTAATTTCGCACTATAATTATGGTTGATGATTTTCTATGCATTGTTCAGAATCTTACAACCAATTGTACTAAAGAAGAGCCTATTGCCTTACAATTGAAAAATCACAAATAGAACTGTTTTGTAATCTTGATGTCAAATCCGATCGGGACCACAAAACACTGGTATACGATACATGGATGCAAATAGCTGCATTGCCAATTTAGGATAACACAGTTCACGGGCATTTCCCCTTCATTAGCCGATTTCTTGAGCTCCATCTTACACTTCTAGCAGCAAACCTCAAATCCATAAACCCAAAATCTTCATATTCGAAAACTACACATAGAATTAGTGTCATCCATAGCTATCGCGTCCTAGCCTTCGCTCTTATTATGGGAGTCCCAGTATCCGACCATGACCAAACCATGCTTTTATCCTGAAATACAATGAACTGAAGTAACAATTATCCTTCCTCGGATATAAAGTTGCAACTAACATACAATTGGTATCATGTAGCCATTGTAGTCGGTCAGCATCACCAAGTGACCATCCGAGTGGCTCGTAGAAAAAATCAGTCTGCTTGCTTGTGACTTGATCCCAAACACCAATACCATACTCGTTGCTCCTGCCTTTACAACTAGAAAACAACTTATAATCTGTACTAAAAAATTTCATGTTACATGAAATTTATACCTTAATTCTCCTGTTGATGCACTGAACAACTCCATTGCTTCTCTCGCCTTGGTCTAGTGGTTCGCAAGACTATGATGCATGTATCATTCTTTTTTTTTTCTTTTTTTTTTTCCCCTTTTTGTCTGTCTACAGGGGACGGAGCGAAAATTTGGCATTGTGGGGTTAAAAATTGAATTTTTTTTTAAAAAAAAACATATCATTAATGAAGATAAATTAGTACACTACCACAATTGCAACATACACTTTTGCATACTCTTTAAAAGTCGTATAATTACATCATTATTAATATTGTCGACTACATCGTTCTTGATATATGCAACCAAACTATTACTTAACCATTGATTTCTCAACCGATTAAACTATGCAGCAGAGGAAAACAATAGAAAATCTAGATTGTCTGAGAACCGGTGTTATAATTTTGAATAACTATGAACATTAGGTTGAATCATTGATCTTTGTCAACCACTCAAACTTTTCAGTCTCAAACAAGATAACAAGCAATGGGGCGACAATATTTCTCAAATCTCAAATTCAAATGAATTTTAGAATAAAAACAATAAACATGTAAAATTAAACAAGTAGTCAGTCAATTTGTCACTTAGACAGAAAAAATCATAAAATTATCACAAGAAAAGAAAATTTAAAAATATGAATGGCAGCCTCGAACTCTCCATAGACAACAGTGCCGATTCTTCTCCTGTGGGATTTAGGACAGAGTTCAAATGTACATGAAAAGCCACCTGAAGGAGTGGAGAGAAAATTGACTTGGTTACTTGGAGTTGGACAAGTGAAAGAGCAATGAATATGTTTGTGTAATTGGGCTTTACAAATTGGCAATGGACAAAATTTTGGTTAATTTGCAAATATAAAAAAAATAACAAATTGTGAGGTCATTTGACCCCACATGACCCCATGTGGATCCGTCCTTGTATGTCTATATAAAACGAATAACTTCATTAACTAAAATGCTTAGACAAGGTAGAGCCCGAAATATATACTAGGGCAGGCTGAATTTTAATTTAAATTTTTTTTTAATAAACTCATACCATAAAAGATGTTCTATGTCATACGGGATTTAGTTTAAAATGTTAAACTCATGACGCTCATCACAAAGTGTGTCAAAATATAATTTTAGACACTTAAGACAAAGTTCTAACAAATATGTTTTTAACTAATAAAATTAAATATAGAGCATATTACTTATTTTGATAATAACATCAATTTCATTGTCGATATAAATAAAATTTTAACTGACAAGTATGAATAAGTCATATATGAAAAAAAATACATTAGAAAAAATTTAATTACTTTTAAGCTTAATCAAACATGTGGCATCTCATATTGTTAAAATAATCATTTATCTTTACTTTAATTAATAAAAGTTATTTGTTATATAATAAACTAATTCGATTATAAGTGAATTCTTTAAACTTAGTTAAATATATATGAAATAAAATACCTAATTTGATAACAAGTTATTGGTGTATCATGGATGTGAATAAAATAAATATGTAATTGATGTAGAGTTATAAATTAAAGTGGAAATTACATAAAATCAGTTGTTTAAAGATCACTTTTAAAAAATGAGGTACCAAATTTAATTAATCACAAATCAGATATTATATAATTAAACCCCACACACTCAACATCTCCAAACCCTAGATCTTCTTTTCTTCTCGTCGTTCTCTCTCTAATCTGTTTGTTTATACATTTCTTCCATCTCATCTCTCTTCTCCATTCTATCAGTCATCGGTCCGACGAGTGCACTGCCGACATAAAGCTCCGCGCGCTTGATACATCATCATGAGCTAAGCTCCGACGAGCTATTTTGAATGCAGAGCTAGCATCAATGTCGCTGCAGTGGCTGCGCTACGAGCTCATGTTGTCATCGCTATGGTCAATGTCGCAACTTCGCGTTGCTTCGTCGTCATGGATCTGGTTTTGTGGCTTCAGCCCACGAGCAGAAGAGATCGAGTTTGTGGTGTTTTGTGTGTAAGGTGGTGTGTTTCAGGCAAGTGGTGGTGGCACTGTGTAGGAGGTGGTGATGGTAGATATGAGGTGATGGTGGTGGTAGCTATCACGATGATGATGTCGGTGTTAGTGGTGGTTGCTGGGTTGATGTAGATTTTGCAGTGTATTTGCAGTTTGGGTTGATGACGATTTGTGGTGGTGGCTGTGGTGCATGCGACGGTGTGTGGCGGTTGTTTTGTGGGGGGTGGGGGTGGGGTGGGGTGGGGTGGGGGTGGTGCGGTGGGGAAACAATAAGAGGAAAAGGAAGTCCGATTCCGATTCTGACCACCACCAAAAATTAGCTGCCGCTTGGGTGCCAACATTTCAATGGGAAGATTTTTCAATGGTGGAGACTGGAGGTGGCTTCTCTAGTGCTACCAGGTAAATTTCAGCATGGTGACGCGGTTGAGCTCCTTGCTATGTGGGCTGGATGTGGTGGTGAAGGGAAGTTTTGGTAGTTAGCTGTTGAGGGCATTGAGTTGGTGTTGGTGTGGTGGTGATGGTGGTGACTGTGGCAGTGGCAGTGGCGTGGCGTGGGCGGTAGTGGTGGTGATGTTGGCCGCCATGGTGTTGTGTTGTTGATATTGTTGCCGGTGGTTGTGGCCGCGGCAGTGACGGGATGAGACAAAGAGTATCTGTGACCACTTATTTGGTCGATTTATGACCAAGTATAGGTGGATTGGGATTCGGGGTCAAGTGTTTAGATGTATGTGGCCAATTATTTAGTCATCTGTGACCAATTATTTGGTCGATTTGTGACCAAGTATTGTGGATTAAGATTTGGAGTCGGGTGTTTTGGTGTATGTGACCAATTATTTAGTTATTTGTGATCAAATATTCAATTGTGACCTAAAAATTTGATAATATGTGATTGTGATCAACTATTTTGAAAATTTGTGACCGAAAAATAAACTGTGGCATATAATTTGTGACCTCAAAATAAATTGTGACCTAAAAATTTGGTGAATTGTGACTTAAAAATAATTGCGACCTATAAATTTGAAAATATGTGACCGATAGATGAACTGTGACCTATAATTTTTTTTGATTTTGACCTTGACATAATCCTTAATCTAAAAAAAAAATTATTTGTGATCTCGAAATAATCTGTGACCTATAAATTTTTTGATTTGGGATCTCAAAATAATTTGTAACCTATGAATTTTTTGACTTGTGACTTCAAAATAATCCGTGACATATAATTACGTAACTGTGACCATTAATTGTATAATTTTGACTTTATTATAATTAATTAATAAAATATTTTTAATTAAAAAATAAAAACTCGATTTTTGCATTTTGACAATTTTAAATATGGAAATTGAACTGTGCATACTTAATGCCTTAAATGTGAATTTTTCAATTAAATTTGAATAATTAAACATTGGGCTTGAGTTGGGAATAAAGTTAGGGGAAGAATTCATAAACCAAGTTTTAAGTATTGTCATTTCAAATTCCAGGCCTAAGGTTTTAAAATGCAAAAATCAGGTTTCCATTAATTAATGAGAACAATACATAACTAAGGTTTTTAGTATGGTCCAATTCAATAATAAGGTAATAGGTTTTAATTTTCAAAAATCGGATTTCTATTAAATTTTATTTATGATTTAATTAATTAATTAAAAGTCACAAATTTGTACAATTTGATCACAAATACATTTATTGGTCATATATTATCAAATTAATTAATTACAAATTATTACGAGGTCAAAAATCAAAATTTTTATTGGTCACAAATTATTTTCGAAGTCACGGATTAAAATTTTAATAGGTCACAATTTATTTTTGATGTCACAGATCAAAATTTTAATAGGTCACACATTAATTTCTTAGATCACAATTAATTTCGGTCACAATTCACAAACATATGAGTTACACTATTATGATCGCTACCAAATTATAAATGACTACCGCTTCGCCCCTGTCTCCACCAGCGGCACCACCACCGTCGTCGCCCAATAGTTTAATAGTAAGGTCACAATTCACTAACATATAAGTCATACTATTATGACCACCACCAAATCATATGTGACCACAACTTCGCCCCTGCCTCCACCAGCGGCACCACCACCGTTGTCTTCCAATAGCTACATCAACACCTCAAAAATAAGCCCCACGCCCTCCCAGCACCACTATCACCACCGTCATTCGCACTTACAATATATCCACCGCCGCCAACACGCACGCACGGCAAATCCCGACACCAACACCAAAATCCACACCACCAACACAGATATGTGACCATAACCACCACCAAAAGTCACACAGTTTTGCAGACTCTCCGGCACCATAACCACCACCAACCACACTTCACCACACACCGAAACCTGCACCCCCACCAGAACCGCCGTCGTACCACACAACCCACCACCAACACATGTATCACCACAGCCAGCCTACATCTCTCTCTCCTCTCTGTCTCGCTTCTGCAGCGGTGTTCCAGTGTGTCGCGAGTGGCAGGAAAAGGGAGAAGACGATGGGTTCATCGGAGAAGATCTGGAGACAAAAGATTGCAGAAATTCCCAAAAATGTCTTCGAATCACCGCCAACCACCATCGCCACCACTCTTCGCAAAACACCACCGTCGCCTCACACCCCAACCATCACAAATCTCCATCTCAAACTTCCACACATCGCAAATCTCCATCTCCATTGTAAATCTCCACCGCTGCCTATCGCCACTGCCGATAATGACGTCGTCGATATAGAGAGTGTGGTGCAGCGAGAAAGGTAGAGAGAGAGAGAGAGGGGCGGCGAGAGAGCAGTGGGAATAGAGAGAGAGCGCGCGAGATAGAGATTGAAAGAGAAATGATTTTAATTAGGGTTTTTAAAAAATATATGATTAATAAAATTTTATAATATTATTATTTAATATTAAAATATTTTATAATATTATAATTAAAATCTGATTTTTGTATAACTAAACATTGTATCTTATTTTTGAAATTGGATATTCAAATACCTCCCTACCTGTAATTTCCTCTTAATTAATTAGAATTTTTTATATTAATTAATTATTTTAAGGTCTTAGTTATATGATTTATGGTCACAATTACATAATTAAATGTCACAATTAATTTACTGGTCACATATTATCAAATTAATTGATCACAGATTATTTCAAGGTCGCAGATCAAAAACATTATAGGTCACCGATTATTTCGAGGTCCCAAATCAAAATTTTTATAGGTCACAGATTATGTCGAAGTTACAAATCAACAATTTTATAGGTTATAGATTATTTTGAAATCACAAATCATAAAAATTATAGGTCACAAATTACCAAGTTGTGTGGTCACAGTTTAATAGTTAGTCACAACAAACCGGTCATATTCACCCAACCTCGACACCAATCCAATACTTGGTCACAAACACTGCCCCCACCGCCGCGAACCACCACCACCACTTCCACCTCCGACAAACACTACCCCACGACAATCACCACTATTAGATCTCCAGCCACCACCATGACCTCCACCGTCGCCAGATGCCACCATGACTGCTATCGTCGCCAACCACCACCTCCAATAACCCAACCCACAACCTCACCAACATTGCACCCACCGTCACCGCCACCACACAACCGCCGTCTGCACCACACCACCAACAAAACCACCAGCACAACCACTAACAAACACTGGGCAAAAAAATGCCGACCACCACAACATTGTATGCATCGTACCACATGCACCACACACAACTGTCGAACATCACCACACACCACCACCGCACCCATATCATACACCCACCACCACGACGCCAGCACCAGTCATCATCGAAGACTGCAGCGTCGCGAAACTGCGTTCGCAGTAGCGTCGAACACCAGCGGCTGCTTCAGATAGTCGCCACCTTCGTGTCGCCGCCATCATGAATGCTGCCAACGATGGTGACGGTACTGTTGGTTTGGTGATAGAGAGAAATGAGACGGTAGAAAGATAATGGGGAGAAAAAAAATTAGGGTTTGTATTATAATGACACCTGATTTTTGAATAAAGCAAACTTCAACCCTGAATTCTGAATCATGATGTTTAAACCACTGAATTTATGTAATTTCCTCTAAAGTTAGTTAGGCTAAACTTTATTTTTAGGCCGAACTAAATCTCTTATTCTTTTTATTTCATTATGAATTTGGGCTAAATTTTCTATTTTTTAGAAGGGAATAATTCAAAATTAAGGCATTAAGTATGCACAATTCAATTCTCATGTTTAAAGTTTCTCAAATGCAAAAATCAGGTTTTTAATGTTTCACTTAACCCACGTTAACTGTTCCGGCTTTTTCTATTTTCCTCTCTATTTGGATACTATTTCTTTATGCATTTGACTAAAAAATGTGTTTATTAACTAAAAAAATGTTTTATCTCCGAATTTTTATTTTTTAATTAAAAATATTTTGTTAGTTAATTATAATAAGGTCAAAATTATACAATTAAAGGTCGCAGGTAGATAATTATAGGTCACAACTTATTTTCTGGTCACATATAATCAAATTAATTAATCACAAATTATTTCGAGGTCACAAATTAATTAATTTATAGGTCACAGATTATTTCGAGATCACAAATCAAAATTTTTATAGGTCACAGATTATGTTGAGGTCACAAATAACTTTTTTTATAGATCACAATTTATCTCATTAGTCATAAATCAAATAAATTATAGGTCACATTTTATTTATCGATCGCAATTTTTTAATTTATTGATCACAGATTATTATTTTTAGTCACATATTAATTTTTTAGTCACAAATTATAGTCCTTTATGGTCACAGATTGTTAAATTTTAGGGTCACAATTTGAGAGTTAGTCACAACCAATCAAATAGTTGGTCACATTCACCAAACCCGACCCCGATCCAATACTTGGTCACAAACATTACCCCACCTGTCAAAACATCACCACCACCGCCGCCGACAACAACACCACCCCGACCTTGATCCCGATCCAATACTTGGTCAGAAGCACTACCCCACCAGCCACAACCCCGCCACCACCCACACAGAGAATGCAATGCAGCGGCGCAACGGTGGCGGTTGGAGGTGGTGCAACGACGCACAACAGAAAAACAGCACAGCCACAAACAGAAAAAACAAACTGTGCAACGACGCTCACAGTGGCGGTCGGAGGTGGTGCCAAATGGAGATCCACAGCCGATCCACCACCACCACCACTTCACCTCAACAGCACAACCTCCATATCTCGATCCACCATCAAGCAGTCAAATCCACCACCTCACCTCCCTACCAAATCAAGACGCAGAGCACACCATTGCCACGGCCAAATAAACCACCACCAACAATCACTATTCCACCATCAGCAGCTTGATCCACCACCGCCACTAAAACCACTCAAACATCCCTACACCATGGAAACCACCACCAACAAACAAAAATCAATCAAATTGTTTAATCCCCTTATCTAATATGGATCCTTATCCAAAAAAAAAAAAAAAAAAAAAAAAAATTCAACCAAAATCATCTCAACACCATGGCGGCATAACGCTACTGCAAGCGGGGTGGTTTTGATCGGTGACCCTTGCACCGTCTGTAAAGGTGCTCTATCGCGGTGGTGGTGCGAGGTTGGGCTGTCGACGGAGAGGGAGGAGAAGGCTGGTCTGTGGTGCAAGAAGAAGAAGACAACGGGTAGAGAGGAGGAGACGTCACTGTCGACGGTGGCGAGGGATACTCCGGTGGTTATTTGTCACAGAACGAAGAGAATAGAGAGAGAAGGGAGAGGCTAGAGAGAGAAAGGAGAAGAAGAACGATTAGGGTTAAGATACACATTTCTCGGGACGCGCATAATTAAAAGAGTTAATGTTTAATTTAAATGTCTTAAACCTTTAAAAAAAATGTCTTAAACCTGAAAACTGCATAAGTAAAGTTTGGGCCTGGATTATGAAAACTGATCTCCAAACAGCGGTTGCCGTGTAATTTCCTCTTTTTAGAAGTCAATATTTGCTTTTGGGCTAGGGAGCCCAGCCTCCTCTCCATCCACCTCTGTGCTTAGATGACAATTTATTGTGGAGCATAATAAAAAAGATCAAATACAGGTAATTCATTAATCACCTTATCTCGTAGTTAATCACAATCACACGACCATAGCATGGTTCGTGCAATCTAATGGCCATTTCCACTTTATATTATATTTTTATAATATTCCTCTCCCGATCAATCTCAACTTTAACTATATTGTAGTTAAATTTTATTTGGATGAGAACATTGATTGTCTCTATACCACCACTAATAATAAATTATATAATCTATATCATAATATAACACCACCATGTGCATTAGTCATCATGCAATTATGCACACACATAACGTAATAGATGTACATAAACTATTATTTGTAAAGAATTAATTTACTTGTACAAGGATGATTGACAACATTTGTTGACAATGTTTGATGTGGCAAAATTTGGACAATTGATTTAAAAAATAGTTTTTAAAACTTTTGAAATAGATGAATATGATGATGTCAAATCATGATTGTCAACAAAACTTGTCAACCATCATTATCATTGTACATGTAGCATGATTGATTTGTAAAACATGTAACATATATTCAGAGCCGGTCCTGTGATTTTCGGGGCCTAAGGCGAACTTCGTAGATTAGGCCCCTAAAATCTGTCGGGGAGCAGCGTCCTCGAATTTTTTTTTTTTTTAGATATCTTATTAACTTTTAACCAAAAATTTGAAAGAAAGAAACAAAGAACGACAATACGAAAAAATCTGGAAGAATACACAAAATGGCAGAAATTAGAATGTGCGCCTGTGCAATTGATTCTATAAGTACTAATCATATAAGCCGACCAGACTGCAATTATATAAGCCGACAAGGCTTCAAACATTTCCAATATATTTAATGATAAATTAGGGCAAGCCATTGCTTACCTGAGTACAATCAATGCCGATGAAAATTATGGAATCACACTTTTGAGAATTTCACTGTGACAGCTCAGCCTGAAATAAAAATTTAAAATCAAATTGCAAATTTTACACTGATTAAGCATTTCCTATTGATGTCTTTTAAAAGTCTTTATTTTGCTTTCTAATCTCATCCCTTAAGGAGGTAGTCTATAACTCAAATTATACAATTTAAGGTATGTTTGACAAGGTGTTTATAAACATATATAAATAAATGTCGAAGAAGTGAATATTCTTGTGGATCCTATGAAATAAGTGAAGAAAAAGTGATTTGACCAAAAGTATTTTTTGGCTTAAGTTTTTTATAAACACCTCAAAGGCTCAAAACAATGGACTAAACATAGGCTTTCTACTCAAAAGTCCTAACATTGCCTCCAATGTTGAAGCTGAAATTTGAACTGATTTACCTCGAGCCCTAAAAAGGGAAACCAGCAAAAAACCAAACTTTTACATGCCTTAAAAGTCATTAGGATTTAAGGAGTTAAGGAAAATTGCTTTGTAATGAGGAATTAGATTGACTGAATCTTCCTTTCATGTTTAATTTAATATAGTTATGAGCAAACTTATTCTTTATTATCATGTCGTTTTGCACCTTAATTTCAATATACAAAGAGATTCATATGCGCACATATAATTCTTATAGAATTTTATAAAATAGAAAGAAAATAAAATACATACAAACAAGCAACAAATACAATTAATTTACCTTTCTCTCCCTTCCAAGTTCCAAATTCAAATTGATTTCACCAGAGTCCACAAGAATCCTCAATTTCCATACGACCAACCATACCCTCTGTCACCAACTCTTCACAGAATCACATTCCACAGGACTGAAATGATGCAGTAAAGGCAAACAACAAATAATTCAAAATCTGAGGAAGACATTATAAAAAGTCAATTTGGTAGTTTCAAATTCAACAAATTTTCACTCTTTCTTCATCCCAGAACACAGAAAAAAATTACTAACTAGCAAGGTAGAGACCAGAGACGTAGAGTAAACACGGAAAAAAATAAAAATTCACTACATTTAAATCAGATCCAGCTCTTCAAATGAACACACAACCACACTTTCAATTCATTTCAAAGGTGAAGCAATAATCAAAATTGAAGATAATACCCAATCACGAGTCACGACAGCAAATTTTCAAAAAAATAATTAATCCTTCCACAAAAAAACAAGTACCAGTCTTTCTTCCCCTTACACCTTGAAAAACCTTCAAATTATTAACTCTGTCATCTTCTTAAATAAAATCAGGAAACAATTGGAGAAATCCAATAATCTGAAAAAACGTAATTTTACTTGGAGAAGAAACAGTTGATTGTACACACACACGGGTTAGGAAGCCAATAATCTGAATCCCTAAACCTGTAAGATGAATCAAGAAAAGAATGAAAGATACCGTACAGACCAAATAGTAGAAGAAGGTATATTGGATCTTCGAGTTTGAGTCTTGGAGTTGGAGGAGGAGCTCGCAAGTTGCAAGTCGCCAATCGCCGGTGGAAACTGGAAAGGAGAGTGGAGAGACTGGAGAGTCGCCGGTCGCCGTTCGTGGGCCTGGGTGGAGAGGAAAGTAAAACCCTTATGTTCCTTTCCTGGTTTTTAAAAAAAAAAAAATTTGGGCCCCCGAAATTTTTGGGCCTGAGGCGGGCGCCTCTTCTGCCTCAAGGCAGAACCGGCCCTGCATATATTCATGCTACGCAAGCAAGGTATCAGAAAATATGGCACATTGTTGAATATATTGTTCTGATGGATACATAAATTAATCTTATTTTCATAATAAAACAGCTAACAATTACATTTTCACAAGTTTTTGAATGAAATTTACCCAAGCAATGTATCAAATTATGATACATTTTTTTTTTTTTTAATTAACTAGCGATAAAGCCATTGTAACATATAATACATATTAATTCAAAATTCAAAATTGTATATGGATTCATGTTCATAAATAAAATATTTCCTCAATTGACTTATTTATTTATTTAATTTGTACTATTTTAGTTGATTTCAGTTAGGTCTGGACAAAAAAAAAAAAATTAAAAAATCAACCAAATCGATTTGACACAAACAGTTGGTTTGATTTTGTTTTCTTTAAACAAAACACCATGGTGGGTCGATTCAATTATGGTTTGAAGTCTTGAATCGCTAGTTTACCGAACCAGCACAACTCACTTACATGTTTATCTTTTTTTTTTTATAAGAAAAATAAAAATCAAAATATAAACCCTAATTTCATAACGATTTTTATGTTATAGTTAACATTTTTCCCTACTTAGATAGTCATGCTATATAATACATAAAAAATCAACAAAATTCGGACATTTTTTTATTAACAAATTCATTTGGTTTAAGAGTTAGAGTGAGTTAATTTGAGTTGAAATTCACCAAAATCGACTAATTTGATTTTAATTTCAAATTGGAATCAAAATCGATCCCAATCAAATTGCGCGGATGTCTAATTTCAGTTAGCCAAATTGACTCTCTATTTATTTTGTTAAAATATTTCCTCAATTTTCAGTATTTTGAGTATAAAAGTTTGGTCAGTCAAATTACTTTCCTTGTTTTTGGGCATATACCTGAATTTTTTCCCCTAAAGATTAAACCCTAGCACGGTCACTCCTCTTCCGCCTCCTTCATCTTCCCCCTACTCCTGAATTTACTGCAGCAACTCTTATGGATTCTCTGTCACCATTCGTCGCTTCCAGCTCGAAAGTAGATCGTTCAACCATAGAGAGTGCTGTAAATGCCCTGATAAAATACAAGGCCAAGCAATCTGCCTCCGAAAAGCCGCAGCTTCTTCCTCAAGATGACTACATCTACCTCAACCTCACGCTCAAGAAAATCCCAACAAACCCACCCACAAATCCTTTCAAAATTCCCCTTCCACATCCCCTCTTAGACCCAACATCCGAGTTTTGCTTAATTATAGACGACAGGCAGCACTCCCCCACCCCTCCCTCGGAAGACATCAAGAAATTGATCAAATCTCAGAATATACCCCTCTCCAAGGTGCTTAAAATATCCAAACTGAAGACCAACTACAAGCCTTTTGAGGCAAAGAGGAAGCTTTGCGATAGCTATGACCTATTTTTGGTTGATAAAAGGGTCGTACATTTGCTGCCTAAGTTGTTAGGCAAACAATTTTTCAAGAAAAAGAAGTTGCCTTTGGGTGTAGATTTGAGCAAGAAAAATTTGAAGGCGCAAGTGGAGAGGTCTCTAGGGAGTGCGCTGTTGTATTTGAGAACCGGAACTTGTTGCGTAATGAGGGTGGGGAAAGTGGCTATGGAGAAGGAGGAGATTGTGGAAAACGTTGTTAGCGTGGTTGAGGCGGTGGCCGAGAGGGTTCCGAAAAAGTGGAATGGTATGAGGAGTTTGCACCTAAAATTCTCAGATTCAGTCGCATTGCCAATTTACCAGGCATTGCCCGACATGAAGTTGAAAATTGACGGGATGAGGGAGAGTAATAAGGAAGGTGAAGAAGTAATGGATAATAATAAGGATAAAGAAAAAGAAGTTAGTGCAAGGAAGGAGGGGGAAAGTGGGAAAAAGAAGAAGACGAAGAAAGGAAGGATTCATGAGGTTCAATATATGGATGTTGTTGGAGATGAAATGGTGAATGACGACATTGAGGATGAAGCAACGGTGAATGAGGATGACAATGAACATAAGGGGGAAGTGGATTTAATGGAGGAAAATAATGAGAATGAGGACTTGAGTGAGAGCATCAATGATGATGATTTGGGTGGTAATGAACTTGGCGGAAATAAAAGGAAGAAGAAAAGGGCAGTGAAGTCAAGGGATTTTAGGGTCTTGAATGAGGAGGAGGAGATGAATAAATCAAAATCAAATAGAGGGGGCGGGAAGCTGAAGAAAGATGGGTTGAAAAAGACTGCGAACAAGATAGAGGCAATGGAAGGAATTACCAAGGTGAAAGATACCAAAAGCAAGAAAAGAGTGTCAACACACTGATCAACTTCAGACACATTATGCGAGCTTCAGCCATTCAGTTTAGTGAATTAGAGATCCAAGGCATTGCTGAAGAAATTTTTTGATCTAGCTTGTGCTTTTATTTTTATGGTGGAGAGATTTCGTAGACTCATATTTATGTAACCTGATTTGGGCAATTTTGATTCTTAAACTACTCTCAATCTTGTGCCATTTCATTATTTGTTGCTTGCATTTTCCACAAGTGCTTTCTTCAGCTTCTCTTAACATACTTCTTTCTTATCCATGAAAACTTATACTGGTTTGTGAGCTCTTTCAGAATGTTAATATTTAAATAGTCCAACCTTTTGTTGCATAATGAGCTTACTCTTAGTGTCTTTATATGGGACTTGCAAGATGAATTAGTACATGTTTTAGGTGCACTCGTAAAAGCTACGTGTGTTATTGTTCTCGAACACTTGTTTTTTAGCTCATCACCTTAGAAAGGCACTTGGAATCTTTGCTTTAAACTGGCCAGTTTGTTTCTTGCTTCGTGTTATACCGTACTAAATTTGCACTGCCATGGCATATCCCAAAACAAGACTCTCCAACCATCACGAAAGTCAGATTTCTCGTTTGTGTATTATCACATTGAAAGACAACTCAAAAGTAAAAGTATAATGAAGAAGCCAAGAACAAGCAATGGCTTCATTTTATTCCAAAACCAACTTTATTCACACAGTTATTCTCCTTGTACAGGGAATTTTTTGTCAGACAGTGTATAGGTGCTGTGCTGACAACACCTTTTTGGTAATTTTTATTTTATCTTATTTTTTTGGCCAACTATCAATGATAAATTGACAAGTATCCTGACGATGAACCCCGGCAAAATCCTTGTACATGTAGCATGGTTTTTATTCATATCATTCCACACTCTAGAATTAATCCATAATATCCTGTAGTCTATTTCAGGTTATATAATATTGCAATTTATGGGAGGCATGGAAATTAAAGCAAAGGGAGAGTGGGATAGAACCCATTCAACAAGCGTTGCAACACCAAATCCAGTTGCACTTTTATTCTTATCATTCCAAACAGGGCCAGCCATATCAATATGCATCCACTGGACTTTCTCATCAACAAACTGCAGAAAAAACAATTACATGTCAGATATCTCAGTCACTACAGACTACAAATCATCTTTAGTGAAACATAAAAGATACTAGACTAAAGAATTACAGTAGCATGTAATGCCAATGCTTATTCTTACATGAAGGGGTAATAAATCACATTCAACAATATATGACGTTAAAATAAAAGAGAGAGAGATGTAAATTAGATGTTTACAGAGACTAGAACATGACGCATTTAGAGGCACAGAATAAAGCCAGAATACGTGAGTGAAAACTGAGCTCTACCATGATCTTCCCACGCTAGTTACACTTTAATTTAGAATAGTTGAATTCAGAGTAAAGGAGGTCATTCTAGAAAATGACCTTCGTACTTGTGTGATTATATAAAATACTTCTGTTGAGATGAATAATTAAACAAGGTCACGACTTCGAAATAACCTATTTGAAGTTGGAAATAAGTGATACCTTTTGTTAATTAAGGATTAAAGTTCTCATATTTCGACCAATCTCAACTCACACCAGGAGAGTTGGTCATCTGAATATCCTTTTTCTCGATCCAAGAGACAGCCCCTCTATTATTGGATTACAGTAAATATGCGGCAATAGTATGGGAGGTTCAGATTTCAGAGGCATCAATATAAATCTTGCCGTATCCAGTTTCAATTTCTACATCGTAACACGTAGCTTTCATCCAAAATCGTAGTAAATTAAGCTCCAATCTATTTTCCTGTCCATCTCAGTGATGGAGATCTTGTTTCAAACTAGTAAGTTTTTACATTAGATATACACTGGGCAATTTTTGTGGACTAGTGTGATCCAACTATGACGGAGGGGGTTACCGCTTTGATCAAGATATACAGGATATTGAAAAGGGAAAGTGCAGTCCATTCAGCAATTGATGGAAAGCTCTGCTGCCCTGTGATGCTTGTTTGGACTTTGGCTAAATGCAACAAATTATGGTGAGAGTGGTAATCTTGACAATCTACTGTTTCCATAGTGATCGATTAAAGAAGTTCAGAAAAAATGGGGTAGACTGATCCCACTATCTCTATTATTAAAGGAAGGCTTGGCTAGGGAGGCGGTGTGAGGAAAACAAAAGCCGTACCTGCTTCAAGAAAAGAGCAGCATTGATAGCACCACCTTGACGAGTACCAGTGTTCATCATATCAGCCACTCCTGATTTCATGGACTCCCAATAACTTTCCTCCATAGGCATCCTCCAAAGTTTCTCCCCAGTGACCTCTGAGGCCGCAAGTACCTCTTTTGCCAGGTCATCACTGGGTGTAAAAACACCTGATTTACATACCAAGAAAAATGTAAATAAATCTGTGCAAGTATCTTTGCAATGAATCTCTTTGTTCAAACATTTCAAGAATTTCAACTTCGGAGAAAGTAGTACATGTACAAGTACTTAAAGACAGCAGGCAAAAATAATACATATTCTCATTCCCTCCACATATCTGCTTCAAGATTCATCCTTCTTGGTCCTAATATATCACAATGCAATTCTCTATTACTGATATCTTTGACATTGTTTTCATACAACAAGTTACTAAAAAATAAAAAACTAAGTTTGTTCGACCACGAACCTGCAATAGAGGGTCCAAGAGCAACTACACAGGCCCCAGTCAATGTAGCCAGATCAACTATAATGCAACTAAAAGTTCATCACAGACCCAAACACACGAAGTGAAGAAAGAAAACAATGACTCTAGATACAACACAAAAATGTAAAACATAGTAAAGAATTTATAGGTAAAATAGAGTATTTTTTATTTATTTATTTATTTTTTTCCGGTATTCCCCAAAGATAGATGCAAAGAATATGTATACATTTGAGGTTTATGTATCTTATACTAAAAACATGTAATTTGAGGTTCTTATTCCAGAATGGAAACATGTCTCTGGTGTACATGGATAAGTGAAAAGGGAATAAAATATTTGGTGTTCCCCGAAGACAGAAATTCAAAGAAAATGTGGTTAAGTGTACCTTCACTACACCTTGATTACAAGCATATATCAAAGCGTCTGCAAGGGTAAGTCTTCCTTCAGCATCAGTATTGTTTACCTACACTTGAACAAAAACAACGTTCTTAAATAAAAATTTGAGATAAAAATGGAGAGTAACACATGGATAAATCAATCTTATGAAATAGAATGATCAAGTAGATTGTATATTTCATATTTGGAATTTCATCAGGTAGAAAAGGGAATTGTTTCCATTAAGTCAACGGTGAACGCAAAATAGGACAAAGATAAAAGTAAAGGTTGACGCTTATTGTGGGATGGAGAACAACTGAATTTGTGGCTTAGAGTCTTGAGACTTGAGATTTGAGTATCATTTCTAGGAGAGCCAAAGACATTTCCAGACTAAATGATCAAATTTGAATTAAACTATCTGAAAGGCATGCAATTAAAACCAAACTACGTAAAATATGGAAGAAAATTATGTGTCTACTATGTGCATAGTTCTTGCAGTTGATCAAGTGTTACCATTAAAGGACTAAATACAGAATTTAACATGGGGATATTGACAACTATAAAAGTGAAGGGTGAAAAGACCAGATTCAATCCTTGCTCATAATCGAGCTTCTAAACCTATTATTGCTCTGGAGATTGGATGCAGGCATCGAATATATCAACTCGATGATAGCCATGTATGAGAAGTTTCTATGGTTTACATTTCTTTCCAAAAAGTTGCATTTTGATTTCCGCTGTTACATCAAGTGTTTTTCATCAACAATAACCTCCCTTTAAAAAACACCTGTGCCAGTAGTAAGTGTCCGACATGGTTAATTCAACGTGTTTAAAACAGTCTGTATAAGCATACAGGAAAACCAAAGACAGAACAAATAATCTTAAATTATATCTTTCAACCAATCAATTCACTTCAAATGCAATGAACAGGAGAATTTGCATGTACAAATGATAAATGCAAAGCTGTAAAGGAAATAAACATCTTCAAACAACATGTTAGAGCTTCCAAATAATAAATGCAAAGCAGATCACCGATTCATCTCCAGAGTACTAACTGAACAACATGCAAGAGCTCATGCAGGATAACGAAATGACTCAACATGAAACAAAATCTCGGAACTTTCAAACTGAGGCTTAATCCAGCTACATACACTTGACTTGAGTTGGGAGAATTGTAATGAGAAACAAGATTACATGAAAGATTTGACCAAAAACATAAATGTTCAAAACTAACACATACAAAATCTAACAAAAACCTATAAGCTATCAGTATTAGTGTATGCCTTCAAGAAATTACCTCAATGGTCTTGCCATTTGATGCTGTGACAATATCTCCAGGTCGCATACCTGTTCCACTTATCATATTCTCACAAGCTGCAACAATGAAATGAACCTGTACAAACATAACCAATTATCAGGGTCCTTTCATCCAGTTTTAAACCCTAAAAGAAGATGATTACAAGATATTTCAGAATGGGAGTAAAAGACTATGAGAACTAGATAAACAAGAAAATGAATCAAGCCAATGAAACAGCATAAAAAACAGGTGACACTAAAAAACGGTCACCTCTACTCCTAAAGGCTTGATTTGACCAAGGGATTTGGCTGCACCAAACACTGCTGCTGACCCTCCCATGTCAAATTTCATGAGCTCAATGGAACAAGCTGGTCCGGTCTTGATATTGTAGCCACCACTGGAACATAAAAGAATAAAATTCAAGAATTTGTTTGAGTGAAGTGTCCATGAGCCCATTTTGGCTGGATTCTGAAGGGAATTCTTTTTTTTTCTACACAATTATAGAGTAAAGACCTTTGCTCCTTCATAAAAACTTGTATTTACCTGTCAAAAGTCAACCCCTTTCCAACTAAGGCAAGCTTAATTTTGTCTTCTCCATCAGGAGGCTTGTAACATAAATGGATGAAATGTGGAGGATTAGCAGATGCAGCAGCAACACCAAGATACGAACCCATTTTCAATTGTTTGCACTGCTCCACATCCAAAATTGTTGCAGTAAAAACATCACTGTACTCAGAAGCAATCCTCGTAGCCTCTCTTGCTAATATTCCTAATATATCCAAGAAACCAAAATTAAAATAGGTAAGATGAATTTTACCTTACCAAGGCGACAAAGGAAATAAAGCATTGAAAGGGACATATAAGAAGAGAGTTCCTGGCTTAGATTAACAATTTTACTGAATATTAACTTTGATAGTAATGCAATCTTAACAGGAAAATGATGCAGGACAGTGTGAAAGATTACTAACCAGGGGTGAGCACATTAGCAGGTGCATTTACAAGCTCTTTTCCAAATATTATCCCAGAACAAACAACTTCCGCAACTTTGAGTTTCGTATCTATCTCAAATCCAGTTCCAAGACCAAGAATTTCCACAGATTTGAGAGTTGATATCTTCGATTCTGACTTGAACCTATCATCCTCGTAAGTCCCGAGCACAACTCCTTTTGGATTGTACATTGTAGAACATTCCAAGATGTAAAGTTCAAGCTTAGCAACAGAGATTTTTGACGGTCAAATAAAAGTAAAGAAACAAAGAAAAATGTACCGGTAGCTATTGCTGAAGCAGGGGCTAGTTTTGATTCTTTAGAAATGCAATCAGTAGAAGAAAGGGTGATGGCAATTTTATTCGACTTAGTAGTCTTAGCCGCTTCACCAAGAGTTTCTCCAAGATTGCGATAAGATGCAATTGCTGATGTAGTAGATCCAAGTCCAATTAGACATATCCTTTTCGAGCCAAGTCCAGGAAGCCTGAGAACTATAGACTGTCCGATCTTTCCAGTAAAATCCTCCTCGGATGATGCTTCTGACAACATTCCACGTAACTGTGAATCTAGCTTAAGCACGATTGAATTCTTGAACTTCAAATTTTCATCTTTGCCCATGTCCTTCTCTGTGACACCTACTGCAAGCATGTCCCCTTCCCATTCCACCAAATCAATCTCTTTTGCCGCAAATGAGATCTTAGATTTTTGTAAAAACATATCAAATTCGTTATGCTACACCACTAGTGTCCCCTTATTAACACACTATCAAACATGCATTTAATACACTTGTCCATAAGATACATATAAGCGCACAGGCACATGGCGTATGAGAAGCACCCATATAAAAAATTGGCGGGAACCAAAAAGACCAAAACCATGAACTCAAACAGAACTATAGCAAAAAAATCATTAAATAACCATGAAAAATTGAAGTTCTGAGGGAGTGCGGCTAAATAAATTGCTTAAATGCGAAATTTTTATTTCGCAGCAGCAAATAAAACAATCTTGAAGGGTATATTACCCGACAAACCCCCATAATACAAATGCATTCAAGTTTTAATTTAAAAAATGAATCAAGATTCTGAAAGTCAAGGCTCACGAAACAAGTAAAGTCAGCAACAAGAAAAGAATACATCTAATAACTCTACTTTTGTGTTAATTAAAGATCAACATAATAAATCTTAGACTATTCATAAAATCCTGCGTATCATCATTGATACAAAGTAACATAAAAAAACCCATAAAAAATTTGCAATATTCTTGGAAAAGTGCATCTCCAATGGTGTCTTGGTGTGTATGTGTTTGTGACGAAAAAATGGAACAAGAAAAGAGAGAACTTGTGGGGTGTCTATTTGACCGGGCTGAGTGAGGCCAAGGGTTTCCCGAGCTATGGAGTAAGCCATGATCTTTGCTCTTCTGGAACAGAGGGGTGAGAGTGAGACTGCAAGGAAAACACCTCAAATGGGACCAATTCGTAATTTTTAAAACCTGATGAGCAACAAGAAGAAGACGAAGCGAGCAAGACTGAGAAACCAGGCGTCGAAACGTGTGCCCTTCTCGTGTATTTATAGTAGACTGAGACGGACACTACTAACGTTAAAGAAAAGAGTTATTTGATTTCGATGGTACGCTGTTTACGCCACTGGATTATATGCTTTGATACTTGATAGTACCATTTTTTACCTTTATTCTGTACTCTGATGTACTCGCGAAAGAAGGATACAATGGAACAAAGAAATGACTTCTGCTCAAAGAAGACGCCCTGGAAGACAAAGGAGAAGCAATTAAATATTAGAGTAAGGCTTGTATTATACTATGCGTTAGGACACATCTAAAGCAAGCTTTGAGATATGAAAATAATTGCAAAGATTATGTATATATATTTCATGTCTTCTTCAAAGAGGAATGGATCTTTACATAAACTTCTCTTTCAATCTTCGCCATGGTTGCTTTGCATCGTGGCTTTTCGATTTGAATTATGAATTCGAATCAACTCCAGCAAGATAATCTCGCTTGAGGAGCGTTCCCTCGAGTGGAACATCTTGCCTCAGCTAGAAATCTTATTAGTGGAGCAAGAAATGCTTCCTATTTCTCCGTTCGTTCCCTACTTGTACAGACTGATTATTCATATACAAGCTTTCATTATGATAATTTCAATTACTCAAACCACTAATCTAAATTCTTCATATTGAAAGTATTATCTAATAAAATAAGTGTATATAAATCGTTTCTAATCGAATCAGAAAAGGGTCAAATACATATTTTTATCCAAACATTTTGTCACATCTATAAGTACAATTTACTAATCTACAATTCAATTCCATCTATTTAGCCTCCAAGGGTAGAGAATTTATAAACGATTTAATTATAAATAGATAAAAATGATACTGAATACTTGTCAATCCAATAAAATTTATGATTGAAAATGAAATTTGACCAATTTATAAATTTGTCAACCAAAGGCTTATAATCTACAATATTTAAAGGGGCAATTATATTATCACTATCAACTTTGTTAATCACGCCGTAATTTTAAGCATTTTTAATTAACTTACAGTCTTAAAGTAAAATTACATAAAATGAGGTTTTAATATACCTTTGTGAATTAAGCTATTTGTACCCGGAATAGGGATTGACAATTCGAACTGTTAAAATCGAAAATTACGGTTAATCGAATCGAATGGGACAAAAAAATCGGACCGATGATACAATAGGATGGTTATAATTTTGATTTTAATGACCCGATTTGTGGTGGGGCGGGTATGGTATTTAGCGACACTGCCACAAACCGAACCGATTATCCGTTAAAAAAATTAATTGGACAATTGAACTTTCCATTATTTTTTCCTGAAATTAATTGGACAATCTTGACAATTGGATTTTTTCAAAATTTTGGCCCAATGAACATTATTAAGTGAACTCTTATAACCCATTAACCTAACTCTAAGTCTCTAATCCTACACGGCTACACGTTAAATCTGAAAATTGGAAACAAAAGTTACAAAATACTCCTCCACTCAACAGATCCGCCGATGCTCTGCTATACATCAGCTCCCATCGCTGGCTCGCCACTCGCCATTGAGAAGGTAACAATTATCTTCAGTCAAATATGAGTAAAAACATCAAAATATCAATGATGAGGAATAGAACTAGTAACTTGAAGCTTAACCTACTCTTTCTTATTATTTTCTCATTCATTCTCTCTGTTTTCTTGGATGCTTTATATTTGCAAGTCTTGTACATTTACCAATGACATTTATAATCTCAAAGATGGTATTGATGTTGCACTCGAACTCATGAATTTGTTAATAAAGTTTTCAACAGAATAGTTGAAGTAATAATAATACTATTTGTTAATAGAATTTGTGACAACGGTAAGGTTTTAAATACACTTAAAACATTGATAGTTAGCTCAACTCCTTGTTGCTAGATGTGAATTGGAGATCCTGGATTCGTAAACTAACATTACTATATAAGAATCAACTTTGAATTTTGACTCTTGACCTATGCTAGTAAGAGTTGTGGGGAAGAATGAAGATTGGACTATGCTAGTAAGAGTCTTGACCTATTTTGATAATATTGTTTTTTAAATTCGAATTTTGCATTTGGAAGTTGGGATATTGTTTGCATTTTCATTTGGAATATTATTTGCTAAATTGATATTAAGTAAATTGTGTTTGTGTTTTTATTGAATTTTATTCATATTTCTTTTTCCAATTTGGTGGTTGAAATTTGGACTTATAAAAAATAATTTTTTTTCGTGGTTATTAACAGAACCGAACAAATACAAATCGAGCCGAACCGAACTGACTTACGTGGTTATGGTGCGGTTATGATATAGTAAAAAATTTGGTGGTGCGGTTATGATTTTGGTCGAACCGACCCCAAATCCCCAAATCGAATCATTGTCATCCCTAACCCAGAGTTTGACACTCTGAATTACCCGACTCCACCGATGCCTTTACATGGGGTCGGGTCCCACTTTCGACAAATGTGTGGCCCCTGCCCCCAATGTGAGAGGACAGGTGGGGTCGAGTAACCCGGATTGTCAAACTACGGGTACATGTAGCAAAATCGATACCCTTGTTTGGTTCCCATTAAATTATAATTCAATTTTTTTTCTCAACTTATCAATCAAACATTCTCAAATAAAATAATATTACATAAAAATTCAAATTTTTTTTTTAATTTTTAATCATACATTCTCAAAAAATTTACTATTATAAAATCAAATTCTCATTATAACGAAGGAATAATGAGAATCAAACATAGGCATTTACCACATAAAATAATTTATTATACCCCGACATTCATAATCCTAATTTTTTTCTTTCTTTTCCCTCAACAACTGTGCCACATATTTTCCATCGGTGGCTTTTGTGTTCTTCCATGTTGGAAAATAATTTTCTTTTCTTCTCTGATTTCAGTTCATGATGAAACACAATCTGCATTACTTTAAGAAAAGTTGTCGTGTCACATTTACGGATGGCTTTGAAACCTAGCCATTCCATTTGCTATATATAGTTGCCTGTGTAGGCTATGATAATTTGAATGGTTATACCATCTTGAAAGTAGTCTCTAACGAAGTGAAATATAGTTATAGCAGGTATTGCTCCAGTAATGACTGTGCCGAAACCTCTATATAAATCAGGAATCTCTTCTGTTTTTAGTAGACCTTTGATGACGGAAAATGCAATTCTTTCTATAGCATCATATGAAGCAACTTGCATCGTGGTCTTCCCAACCGAAATTGGATAAAGTGCAACTGTAAGTCCAGTAAAAATCTCTGCCCCAACAGTTGTATTTAACCCGGCAAAACTCAAAGAAATAACCAAGTTAAAGCAAGAATTAGGGGCTCAGATTTTAGCCCAATCTCCACAATAGCAACACAACGAATCAGACCAAAATAAAACATGAATTGATAATTTTCTTATTCTGATTCAAAGGCTCCTAAGCAGTGCTGCCCAAAAAAGTATGCTTTCCTTTTGAAAGATAAAATCTTTCACCGGGTTTCCATTGCAGGAAAAGTTAATAATATTGTCTCAATGCTGATAAGCGAGAGTGGTGAAATTAAATGTTTGTAATCAAGAGAAAGAAACCCTATAACAAATCAAACCCAGATTTCAAAACTAAATCAATAATAAGTTACAATCAAACCCAGACTGATTTTAGTGTTCTATGCTTCAAACACGGCATAAATGAATTGCAATCCATTGGTGATTATGCAGACAAAGTTACAATGTCCAGTCATATTCCAGAGCCACAAAGATGCTGGAAAACTCTTGTTTCTCTTCAAAAACAATAAACCATGTCCACAAAAATGAATGAGAAACTTGCACCACTAAAGTTTACAAGCAAATATCATAAAGTTCTAACGCCAGGTTATCATCAACTGCAGCCTAAAATTTAGAAAAATCAAGAAATTATAGATGAGAAAAACTAGTAATATTGGGATGATGAGTATGCCACAATGCTGTATTTTTTTAGTTTTTTATTGGATTATATTAGGAGTATAATTGTGAATTTGTTGTGATTATAACGTGGTGTAGTAAGTTAATTTTGTGGTGGTAATATAATTCAATTTGCTATAGGTACATAAAATGTTTGACATAATTTTTATAGAAGAACACTTGACAATTTTTCATTAGTTTTTAAATAACGACGATAGAAAATGCACCATATAGGTGCTGCGTATGATTTTTGTGAATAATTCCCTGTAATTAGTCAATATAATTACCCTATTTAAAAAGGATTAAGGAGAAACTTTAATTTTGTATACAAATTTTACCCTCACATATTTATATATATAGGTTCAATATACCTCATTTGGTTTTTCATGCATTAAGTTATTTTTTCAACTTATAATATTAATATTAAATAATAGTGCCCTTATCCAATCTTTATAATTTATATTAATAATAACATTAATTCACGCATTAAGTTTTTTTTTTTTTTTTTTTATATCCATTAATTATATTCTAAAAATAGTAATTCATTTTTTACTAAAAATAAACATTAATTCACAAAAAAAGAAAACTAAATTATTATTAATCTTACAGTAGTCAGTTACATCCATTTTCTATAAAATAATAATTATTTCATAAAGAACAAAATCCGAAAAAGCTGAAAGGTTGAATTAATATGTTCACCTTGGTACTAAAATTTATATTTTACATTCACGTCATTAGTACATAATGTTCATTCATATATTTTAAAAGGCTAACTCTTTAAATATTTTTTGTTGTGTAAAATTCATGATAGTTTATAATAACATTAATTCATGCATTACGATTTCTTTATTTATTTATTTATTTACTTTTTTTTTAACATCCATTAGTTATTATTCTAAAAATAGTTAATTTTAAATGCATTTCCTACTAAAAACGCACATTAATTCACAAAAATAAAATTGAAAATTTAATAAAATTTATGCTCACTAAAATTTCTTATAATTATTTTAGTTACATGTAAAATAAAACATGATAGCAAACAAATATAATTTCCCATGCATTGACTTTTTCTCTAATATCATTAAGTTATTAATCTTAAAATGGTTAGTTACATTTATTTCCTATAAAACAATAATTATTTCATAGAAAGAACAAAAATTACAAAAAAAAAAAAAAAAAAAAAAAGAAAACCTGAAAGGTTGCATTAATATTTTTTTCGAACATCATTAAGTTATTGGTCCACTATGAACCTACTGAAGTAAGAAATTTGTGGGACATAATTTGAAGATTTGACAAGATTACAAAAGAAATGTCGAATAATTATTAGAATATTACATGCAATGAGCTTTGCGAGAAATACATTTTTCCCCAATTTATGGGAAAGACTATTAATACACGACTTACCTTAACTTATTGATACTTTCCACGGTAACAATGAACTCAATACAAAGAAAATTTTAGATGAACGTTGTCGAAGTTCCAAATGTTAATATTCAAGTAGCATCATATCTAAATTCAGATAAAAAAAAATATGCTTTTAATGTTATACTTAAAAGATTGAACAGTGAAAACCGGAGGTGTGTTTTTGTCGATGGACCGATGATATACGAAAAATCTTTCTATATCATACTTTACTAACAAGTGTTCGATCTCAGAAGATGATAACACCTACGACAACAACTTCAGGTGTAGCAGCATCAATAATGCTAGGAGGTATAACCGTCATTCAAGATTCAATATTCCACTCTAAACTAAAGAATTAACAATGTGTAGTATATCAATGTGAAGTACTAAAGTAGAATTGATTGGACACGCAAAGCTCATAATATGGGATGAGCATCAATGGCCAACAAAAACATAATAGAAACTATTGACGGAACTTTAAGAGATACGTTGGATAATTCAAAACCATCTGGAGGAAAGATTTTGGTCAAATACTAACTGTCATTCCAAGAGCAATAAGATAATAAACAATTAACCAAAGTTTGGTTAGATTGTATCTTTGGGAGAAAATGGAAAAGCTGTAACTAAATCAAAACATACATGCTCAAAATGACAGTCGATTTACATGATATTTGATGCAAATTGGTAATGGAACATAACCTTACATAGATGATGACTTCATCAACTTACCCAAGGAAATAGTTATAGCATGTGATAATGTTGAAACTTTGGAGTTACATTTAATTAAAGTAGTGTTCTCAGGTTTAACAGAAAAATGCTACTTTTTCGGATAATATGATACAACATGAAATTGTTTCAATAGAAAATGATTATGTTAACTACCTCAATGGTAGACTAATTGGGTTAATTTCCTAGAGAAAAAATGAAGATTTTGTCGGCTTTGACAAAGTAATATATGATACAAATCAATTTCACCAAGAGGAGTTCATAAATACGTTGTTACAAAATGGAATCCTACTACATAAGTTAATCTTGAAAATAAATTGTACAATGATGTTATTAAGGAATCCAAACCCATCCAACAATTTTTGCAATAGAACAAGAATGATTTCTCTTGATTTTCACAGACATATTATCTATGCAGAAATAATCATTGAACAACATGCTGGAAATCAAGTTTTCCTTCCGCACACCCCATTACCTTCATCAAATGATGAATGATATTTATTCAAATTCAAGAGAAAATAATTTTCAATATATCTATATTTTGCAATGACCATTAAGAGCCCAAAGACAAATAGTGCCTATGATTGGAATATACCTTCCTAAACATGTATTCTCGCATGGGTAACTATATATCGCACTTTTTTTGGTAGAGTTTTAATGCAAACAATAAAAGTCTTGAAAAAGTAAAAAAATAAAAAGAAGAAAAGCTGTGGGACGTTGACAAAAAATATTGTGTACAAAAAAAGTATTTCTATAATGAAAACATTACATTTCAATTTGTTCAACATTTTCACATTATATACATAATTTTATAAAAACTTGTATTCATATATATATATATATATATATATATATTCTTTTTAACAATTTTAATTTTTCCTTTAACAATATCAATTATCTGAACTACTTTCAAAAATGATATTAGTATTTCAAAAACATTATGCATGTCATTCATTTGATATATAAGATCACACACACACATGTTTATTACTAGTGTTAATAAATTTGTCAACCAGATGCTTATAAACAAAACCATTTAAAAACACTTCCCAAACATGCTCTTAAGAATTTGTGACTTGATGCAGTCTTTATTTTTAAGCTTGCAAACTTCTAAAAATACGTAATACATGACAATGCATTTTCGTTGAGCACCAAAGCATTACAAGCATAAATACTACAATTTTTTGATAATCAATTCCTACAATTAAATTAGATACGAAGATCAACCTGAAAAACCTTAAATCTTGTCTAGCTCTTTATCAAATATTTGTTTAATTTTCTTTTCTTCATTCAAGTCATTTTTCGTGTTATCCGATACAAAATCATCTTCATCGGGCTCCTTTATTTCAACTCAAAAATTTTTATTACATCTTGTAAATAGTAAGATATCATTGTAAACATCCTCATTCTCATCACAACCATCAACATTTCAAAAATGTGCAATACTATCATTATTTTATGTAAAAGTTTCTAATTTATCCTTCGTCCTCTTGTTCTTGAATCTTGCATTAAATTAGACTTAAACTAGATTGTTCATCTTTGTCGCATCTAGGCGGTTCCACTTCTTGGTGTGTACCTACATAATATATATATATATATATATATATATATATATATATATATACATATATATACATAAAATTTTAGTATACTAATTTAAATTATCAAACCACTACCAAAGTAATAGCTAAAATGCATCAATATAATTATTTAATTAGTACTTACCCCTTCAAAGACACTCCAATTTCACTCACAACCAGATGAATTAGTAGCCAGACCAAGGATCCTCTTTGCCATTAATTTCAACTTTGGTGTTTCATTGCCATAGAAGTCCCACCAGCTAACTAGTAAATACAAAAGGAAGAGATAAAAATCTTATAATATGTACATGTATAATAACAAGAAAGAATAATAATGTTAACATACAAGTATTGTTCTCACGTCCGCTCGTTGCTAGTTTTCTTCCAAATGCACATTCTTCTAAGCGTATCTTTGCAACTCGGCATTTATCACATGATGTTGCATTTAAGTATCAGGAAAGAACTTCTCAACATAAAATTTAAAAAAAAAAAATACATTATTTGTTATCAATTTGATGTTTGTTGGGCTCAATTTTCTTTTGTAACTTTTAAAAATGGGCTGAACTATATTAAGCTAATTTAAACATAATTTTCAACACAATTACGTGCGCATTTTTGCATTTAAGCATACATATGCGGTCAACGAAATGAATTAACCATATTATCACATGCATACCACATATGCCGGACTTTCGAAAATGCCCTGAGCATATGACCCATAGCATTTTCTAACACTGCTTATAATTCACACACACTCTACTCTATTGTTTTCCTCTACTCATGGCCAATTGATTTTGAGTTAAATATTGCATATTATAAGATCTCATGAAATTTAAAAAAATAAAATTTATTTATTAAAGAAAAAACTAAGAGATACACAGAATCTTTGCTTTAAACTAGTCAGTTTGTTATTTTGCTTCGTGTTATACTGAGCTAAATTTGCACTGCCGTATGGCATCCCAAAACAAGGCTTCAACCGGCACAAAAGTTAGTGTTAGTCCAGAATCGACGTTTTGTAAAAACAAACATAAAACAAAAAATGATTGCAGAAACAAAATAAAAACACGAAGAGATTTTCGGCCCCCCTTTGGAGCCCGGATGTTCAACCGTAAAGCCTACTCACCTGTTGAGCATCTACCATGTAGATTACGCTCGAATCCACTAAGAATCACCCGTTGAGCATCTACCTCACTATACAATCACTAATGTATAGGAAATACACTCAAGTATATCACTAAAATACTACAGAGATCGACATCACAAGATCTCAAGAACAAAAGCAGTGAAAGACAGTCGAGAGAAGAATGAGAGAAAACCCTAGAATATTGCCAAGCATCGTAATAAAAGTCTAGAGAATAGGGTTATAAAAGCAACCCTTCAACTTTCCAAATCCAACGGTCCAAGATTACACCATCAACTTAACATGAGACCCGTTGGCCCAAGCAGCATAAACGAGCCCAAGTAATATAATAGAACAGGCGCAATGTGAGAATAGAGAGGCAGCCCATTAAACTAACAGTTAGATTTCTTGTTTTTATCACATTGTGTATCATCACATTGCAGGACAACTCAAAAGTAAAGGTAGAATATTAAAGAAGCCAAGAACAAGCAATTGCCTCGTTTTATTCCAAAACCAACTTTATTCATATCATTCCACAGCCCATAAGATTTTTCCATAATATCCGGGAGTCTATTCAGGTTATTATAATATTGCAGTTGGAAATTAAAACAAACAGGGAGTGGGATAGCACCCATTCAACAAGCGTTGCAACACCAAATCCAGTTGCGCTTTTATTCTTATCATTCCAAACTGTCCCTGCAATGTCAATATGCATCCACTGGACATTATCATCAACAAACTGCAGAAAAAACAATTTCATGTCAGATACCTCAACTACTACACAATACAAATCATCTATAGTGAAACATAAAAGAAAATTCATGTCAGATACCTGAACTACTACACACTACAAATTATCTATAGTGGAACATAAAAGATATTGGATTAAAGAATTACAGTAGCATGAAATGCCAATGCTTATTCTTACATGCAGGGGTAATAAATCACATTCAACAATATATAAATGTTTCAATACAAGATATAAGTAAATTAGATGTTTACTGAGGCTAGAACAGGGCGCATTTAGAGGCACAAAATAAAGCCAGAATCCGTGAGTGAAACCTGAGCTCACCATGATCTTTCCGTTCTAGTTACACTTATTTTAGTTTAGAATAGTTGAATTTAGAGTAGAGGAGGTTATTTCGGGAAAATGACCTTAGTACTTGTGTGATTTGAGATGAATAATTAAACAAGGTCACGACTTCGAAATAACCTATTTGAAATTGGAAATAAGTGATACCTTTTGTTAACTAAGGATTAAAGTACTCATTTCGACAATCTCAACTCCCACCAGGAGAGTTGGTTATCCTTTTTCTTGATCCAAGAAACAGCCCCTCTATTATTGGATGGACAGTAATATGCGGCAATAGTCTGGGAGGTTCAGACTTCAGAGGCTTCAATATAAATATTGTCGTATTCAGTTTCCGTTTCTACATAATAACTTGTAGCTTTCATCTAAAATCGTAGTAAATTCAGCTCCAATCTATTTTCCAGTCCATCTCAGTGATGGAGATCTTGTTTCCAACTAGCAAGTTTGTTGCATTAGATTTACATTAGGCAATTTTTGTGGAGGACTAGTGCGATCCAACTGTGATGAGGGGGTTTGGATCTAGATATACAGGACATTGAAAAGAACAAGGGCAGTCCATTCAGCAATTTATGGAAAGCTTTGCTGCCCTGTGATGCTTGTTTGGACTTCAGATAAATGTGAACACATTATGGTGAGAGTGGTAATCTTGACGATCTACTGTTTTCATAGTGATCGATTAAAGAATTTCAGAAAAAAAAATGTGGTTTCTTGCAGATCTAAATTGATCCCACGATCCATATCATTAAAGGGAGGTTTAGTGAGGAAAACAAAAGTCGTACCTGCTTCAAGAAAAGAGCAGCAGTGATAGCACCACCCTGACGATCACCAGTGTTCACCATGTCAGCCACTCCTGATTTCATGGACTCCCAATAACTTTCCTCCATTGGCAGCCTCCAAAGTTTCTCCCCAGCGATCTCTGAGGCTGCAAGTACCTCTTCTGCTAGGTCATCACTCGGTGTAAAAACACCTGATCTCAACACCCAAAAAAATTTATCTTTGCGAGGAATCTCTTTGTTCAAACATTTCAAGAATTTCAACTTTGCAGAAAGAAGTACAGACGGAAGTAGTTCTTAAAGAAAGCAGGTAAAAAGAATACATGTTCTCATTCCCTCCACATATCTGCTTCAAGATTCATCCTTCATTGTCCTAATATATCACAATGCAATTCTATATTGCTGTGATCTTCGACATTACTTTCATACCACAAATTTAATGAAAAATACAAAACTAAGTTTGTTAAACCACATACCCGCAATAGAAGGTCCAAGAGCAACTACACAAGCCCCAGTTAATGTAGCCAGATCAACTATCTGCATGCAACTAAAAGTTCGTTACAAACCCAAAACACAAACTGAAGAAAGAAAACAATGACTCCAAATTCAATACGAAAATGTAAAACATAGTAAAGAATTTAAAGGTCTTGGAAGTTTATGCATCTTCCATTAAAAACATATACTTCCAGGTTCTCATTCTATAATAGGAACACATGGAAACAAAATACACAAACAGTCGAAAAAAGAGTAATCTTTTTGTATTCCCCAAAGATAGATCATAGATGCAAAGAATATGTATACATTGGACGTTGAGGTATCTTATACTTAAAATTATGTAATTTGAGGTTCTCATTCCAGAATGGAAACATGGCTCCAGAGTACATGGATAAGTGAAAAGAGAATAAAATACTTGGTGTTCCCGAAAGACTGAGATTCCAAGAAAATGCTGATAAGTGTACCTTCGCTACACCCTGATTACAAGCATATACCAAAGCATCTGCAAGTGTAAGTCTTCCTTCAGCATCAGTATTGTTTACCTACAGTTGAACAAAAACAAGTTCTTAAATAAAAAAAACTTGAGATAAAAACGGAATCTTATGAAATAGGATGATCACATAGTTATTTCATATAGTAAAGATAGTAGTTGGAATTTCATCAGGTAGAAAAGAGAATTGTTTGCAGTAAGTCCACGACGAACTGCAATACAAGACAAAGTTAAAAGTAAAGTTTGACGCTTATTGTAGGATGGAGAACAATTGAATTTGTGGCTTAGAGTTTGAGACTAGAGTTGAGTATCATGTCTAGGAGAGCCAAAGTCATTTCCAGACTAAATGATCAAATTTGAAATAAACTTTCTGAAAGGTATGCAATTAAAACCAAAATATGTACAATAATGAAATAAATTATATCTCCAATGCATCGTTCTTGTAGTTGATCAAGTGTTACTATTAAAGGACTTTAATACAGAACTTAAAATAGGGATATTGGTAACTATTAAAGTGAAGGATGAAAAGATCAGATTCAATCCTTGCTTATAATCTAGCTTCTAAGCGTATCATTGCTAGGGACATTGGATGCAGGCATTGAATCTTCCAACTTGATGATAACCATGCATTAGAAGTTTCAATGGTTTACATTTCTTTCCAAAAAGTTGCATTTTGATTTCTGCTGTTACATCAAGTGTTTTCGTGAACAATAACCTCACTTCAAGTATTCAAACATGAACTAACATGCAAGCTAATCAAAGCGATACAAAGGACAGGCATTTTAACACCTGTGCCAGTAGTAAGTGTCCAATATGGTTAATTCAATGTGTTTAAAAGAGTCTGTATAAGCATACAGGAAAACCACGTATAGAGCAAAGAATCTTATCTTCAATCTTTCAACAATCAGCTCGCTTCAAATGCCATGAACAGGAGAAATCACATTTACAAACGATAAATGCAAAGCAGAAAAGGAAAGAAACTTCTTCAAATAACATGTTAGAGCTTCAAAATAATAAATGCAAAGCAGATAACTGATACATCACTAGTGTAGCTGAACAACAAGCAAGAGCTCATGCCGGATGACAAAATGACTCAACAACATGAAACAAAATCTCGAAACTCTCAAACAGAGGCCAAATCTAGCTAAATACACTTGAGTTGGGCGAATTGTAATGAGAAGCAAGATTACATGAAAGAATAGACCTAAAGCATGAATGTTCGAAACTAACATATACAAAATTTAACAAAGACTTGTAAGCTATCAGTATTAGTGTATGCCTTCAAGAAATTACCTCAATTGTCTTGCCATTTGATGCCGTGACAATATCTCCAGGTCTCATACCTGTTCCACTTATCATATTCTCACAAGCTGCAACAATTAAATGAACCTGCCCAAACATCACCAATTATCAGGGTTCATTCTTCCAGTTTTAAACCCCTAAAAGAAGATGATTACAAGATATTTCAGAATAGGAGTAAAAGACTATGAGAACTAGATAAACAAGAAAACGAATCAAGTCAACGACACAGCATGTTGTCCCTAAAAAACAAGTGACGCTAAAAAATGGTCACCTCTACTCCAACAGGCTTGATTTGACCCAGGGATTTTGCTGCACCAAACACTGCTGCTGACCCTCCCATGTCAAATTTCATGAGCTCAATGGAACAAGCTGGTCCTGTCTTGAAATTGTAGCCACCACTGGAACATAAAAGAATAAAATTCAAGATTTTGTTTGGGTGAAGTGTCCATGAGCCCATTTCGGCTGGATATCTTAAGGGCATTTTTTCTATTCACAATTATACAGTAAAGACCTTCGCTCCTTCAAAAAAACCTGCATTCACCTGTCAAAAGTCAACCCCTTTCCAACTAAGGCCAGCTTGGTTTTGACTGCTCCACCAGGAGGCTTGTAACATAAATGGATGAAATATGGAGGATTAGCAGATGCAGCAGCAACACCAAGATAAGAACCCATTTTCAATTGTTTGCACTGCTCCAGATCCAAAATTGTTGCAGTAAAAACATCACTGTACTCAGAAGCAATCCTCATAGCCTCTCCTGCTAATATTCCTAATACATCCATGAAACCAAAATTAAAATAGATAAGATGACTTTTAACTTACCAAGACAACAAAGGAAATATAGCCTTGAAACGGACATATAAGAAGAGAGTTCCTGGCTTGCTTTAACTATTTTGCAGAATATTAACCTTTTGATAGTAAATGCAAAACTTAACAGGAAAAAGATACAAAGCAATCTGAAAGATTACTAACCCGGGGTGAGCACATTAGCAGGTACATTTACAAGCTCTTTTCCAAATATTATCCCAGAACAAACAACTTCTGCAATTTTGAGTTTCGTATCTATCTCATATCCAGTTCCAAGACCACGAATTTCCACAGACTTGAGAGTTGATTTCTTCGATTCTGATTTGAACCTATTATCTTCGTAAGTCCCCAGCACAACTCCTTTAGGATTGTACATTGTAGAACATTCCTAGATGTTCAGTTCACGCTTAGCAACAGAAAGATTTTTGACGGTCAAATAAAAGTGAAGAAACAAAGAAAAATGTACCGGTAGCTATTGCTGAAGCAGTGGCTAGTTTTGATTCTTTAGAAATCCAATCAGTAGAAGAAAGGGTGATGGCAATTTTATTCGACTTAGTAGTCTTAGCCGCTTCACCAAGAGTTTCTCCAAGATTGCGATAAGATGCAATTGCTGATGTAGTAGATCCAAGTCCAATTAGACACATCCTTTTCGAGCCAAGTCCAGGAAGCCTGAGAACTATAGACTGTCCGGTTTTTCCAGTAAAATCCTCCTCGGATGATGCTTCTGACAACATTCCACGTAACTGTGAATCTAGCTTAAGCATGATTGAATTCTTGAACTTCAAATTTTCATCTTTGCCCATGTCCTTCTCTGTGACACCTACTGCAAGCATGTCCCCTTCCCATTCCACCAAATCAATCTCTTTTGCCGCAAATGAGATCTTCAATTTTTGTAAAAACATATCAAATTCGTTATGCTACACCACTAGTGTCCACTTGTTAACACACTATCAAACATGCATTTAATACACTTGTCCATAAGCTACATATATGCGCACAGGCACATGGCGTACGAGAAGGACACGTACAAAAAATTGGCGGGAATCAAAAAGACCAAAACCATGAATTCAACAGAACTATAGCAAAGAAAAATCATTAAAAAAGGGCGAAAAATTCTAGTTCTGAAAGAGTGCAGCTAAATAAACTGCTTAAAAGCTAAATTTTTATTTCACAACAGCAAATAAAACAATCTTGACGGGTATATACCGTATATTACCTGAAAACCCCCATAATACAAATACATGCAAGTTTTAATTTAAAAAATGAATCAAGATTCAGAAAGTCAAGACCCACGAAGCAAGTCAAGTCAGCAACAAGAAAAGAATACATCCAATAACTCTACTTTTGTGTTAACTAGCAGTAAGCATGTGCGTTGCACGTCTTATATACGAAATAAATGATATGCATAATATTTTAAAGCAAGCTAATTGATAATGTTAAAGCAAAATTAAAATTGTTAAAGAATGTGTCTCTGTGTGTGTGTGTGTGTGTGTGTGTGTGTGTGTGTGTGTGAATAAAAGTTTATGAAATATATGTACATAATGTGAAAATGTTGAATAAGTTAAAATGCAATGTTTTGTTTACGCTAGACATTGGTAATTGGTTAGACTCCTATGTTCAACCATTATAGAGGCATCGGTCAGCTTTGTAGTATAGATGGACACAAATAAGAATCGAATTAAGAAATGTACATTTGAATAAATTTAAAATGTTCACTTATAATTAAACTAAAGATACATAAATAATTTTCAAAATAAAAATTACTTATTTTGTCTGTAACGTAAACTTTTTTACCTTAAAAAGAAAAAAAACGAAAAAATATTTTATTTAAGGACATTTAGAAACAAAAAATTACGTACTAATCATGCTCGTCATTAATCCATAGCATTTATTTTAAATTAAAAAATCAAAGTTACATTCAAAACGGATATAGAAGTGAAAAATCATAAAATAAAAGTGTTATTTTTCTTTTCAACGGGGTTAATACGAATGGAGGAATAAAAACTCTCCTTTAAATGTATCGAGATAAAAAATCTTTTTTTTTTCTTTATATATTTATATCTCATAACTAATTGGATTACCATCAATTTTTACACTTATACAAAAATGAACATGTAATAATAATAATAATAATCCCAATACTATATTAATTATTTTTTAGAACACATAATATTAATTTTTATTAATACTTAAAATTTTGATTTTAGTGAAAAACGTGTAATTGAGATGCTTGTATTTAGTGGGGTAGATACAAATATAAGAATTGATAAGTAACTTCTATCTTCGACTCTTTTCCTCCTAATTGTTGATTATATTTAAACAATTTTTTTTCTTTTCAATTTATTGTCCTTTGTATTTAAATAGTTATTTTATCTATTATATTAATTAAACGTGTAATTTATAATTTTTGAATGAAAATGTTGACAATGTTATATAAGGATAGTAGTAAATTGAACGTTTCTCATATATCTTCACATTTTATATATATATATATATATATATATATATATATATATATATATATATTGTAATTATAATATAATTATATAAGTAGATGAACATTGATTTTAAGTTAAGCTCACTAGTATAAATAATAAATAATATAATACACACACACATATATATATGAGATAATATTATAATATATTAAATGTGGCATTGATTATATATTAATTACAATTTAACTTCATGTACTCTACTTTTTAAGTATAGAGTTCATTTTTTATATTGGTGTACTCATAATTATATATTATTAAATTAAGTTTAATCACTTAAAATCAAAGTTCATCTACGTAAATAATTATATTAAAACTATAATAACTATTATTTTATATTGCAATTAATCTATCATTATAATAACGCAACTTTAATATGTTATATTATATAATTATAATAAAATTACATCTATATATGTGAGCTTCGATTTTAAATAGTAAATTAAATAAATAATGTAATTTAAGTAATTAAATTAAATTTGATTAATGTAAAATTATAAGTACTCTAATATAAAACAATAAGCATTACATTTAAATGGTTATTAAATGAAGTTATATAGTATTATATTAAATAGATAAGAATAGAATTGACATATAACTAAATATATAAGGATAAAATTGGTATTCAAAAGTTTCTCCTTAATCCACACATTTAATAATACTAGCAGCAAGTACGTGCGTTGCACGTCTAATGTATCAGAAGAATGATATGCGTAATATTTTTTTTTAAGTAATTGATGTAATTGATATTGTTAAAGGAGAAGTCATTGAGCTTAGTAAAATATTCAACCTCTCATTCGTACGACATGTCCTAGTGACTTGTACATCTAGAGCTCATAGCCACTACAAAATCTCATCTTTCTGATGACTCCATTTTAGCAGTCAATCCCTATCCTCGTACTCCATGAGATCTCCATCAATTTTCAAATAATTGAAAAATTCTATCGATCAATACACTATCTACACTGCAGATATGATGATTATTTTGAAGATTATTTTTTTCTAAATTATAACTGTTTCTTTTATAAAAAGAAATTCTAAGTTAAAAACTATCTACATTAATAATTGTATATAAAATTTTGTTATATTTATAAATTTATATGTTAATATTAACATTAATTGACTTAATAGTTTATGTCATTTCATATTAATTATATATGTAGTATTATTATAATTTTTATTTTTATTTTATATAAGTTTTTATTAATCAATAATCATATACTGATAATTAGTAATAATAGTATTGAGTGGAAATTAATTGACTTAATTTTAAAAAATAAATATTTTTAATTTTAATAATAATTGAATTTAGTTGAAATAAATTTAATTTTAAGGATATTATTGATCATAAACATAGAAATGTAAGGGCAAAATGAAAAATTAAATATTTAAGGATAAATGAAAATATATTGGACATATAATTAAATATGTAAGGATAAATTTGGTAATAAAAAATTTCTCTTCAATCCACACTTTTAATATATTGTAGATTGTAGATGTTGATTAAAGATCAACATAATAAATCAAAGACTATTCATAAAATCCTGCTTATCATCCTTTATACCAATTATCATAAAAAAACCCATAAAATTTTTGCAATATTCTTGGAAAAGTGCATCTACAATGGTGCCTCGGCGTGTATGTGTTTGTGACGAAAAGAAAAAAAATGAAAAAAGAGAACCTGAGGAGTGTCTATTTGACCGGGCTGAGTGAGGCCAAGGGTTTCCCGAGCAGAGGAGTAAGCCATGCGCGTTGCTTTTTTGGAACAGAGGGGTGAGAGTGCAAGGACAACACCTCAAATGGGACCAAGTCGTAATTTTTAAAACCTGATGAGCAGCAAGAAGAAGATGAAGCGGGCAAGACTGAGAAACCAGGCGTAGAAACGTGTGCCCTTCTCGTGTATTTATAGTAGATTGAGACTGACACTACTAACGTTAAAGAATAGAGTTATTTGATTTCGATTGTACGCTGTTTACGCCACTGGATTATATGCTTTGATATACCATTTTTACCTTTATTTTGTACTCTGATGTACTCACGAAAGCAGGGTAGAATTAGGACTGGACATATCTTTCGAATCGAATCGAATCGAATCGAATCGGATTCAAATCGAATCGAACTATTTTTCGTAATTGAAATATCCGAACGGATATCTGAATCGAGAATCGATGGGTTCGATTCGATTCTCGATTCTAGACCCAGAACCGAAGAACCGAATAAGAATCGAATTTTTTTAAATTTTTTAATTTTTATATATGAGAAAGATTAAATTATTTTAACTTTTTAAAAATAAATTAGCAAAGATAGAGTTTGCATTGAAGATAATAAGTTCTATGAGAGCATTGAGACAGATAATAAAATATATATTATATTTTTTTTTTATTAAAACTTATTAGTTAAAAGATTTTTAATTTATTTATGTTAGTTAATTGTGATTTTTCAATTTTTCTTTTAGAGTTTCTTGGTATCTAGTATGACAAGTCAAACAATTGATGGTTAAATCAAATAGTTGGTAAGTACTACTGTATAAGTAATATTTTAAAATATTTTATCACTATGAGTCTATGACTTCTAATTTATATGGATCACAGATATTTTAGTATTACTAATTTACTATCTACTTTTTGTTATTTGTACACATTGATAAATTAATTTTATTGGACAACTTGTTATTTATATATTATTAAATTAGAATACGTTAATTTGTAAAAACTAAGATTAAATATGTCAAACTATAGTGTTGTTATAAATATTAAAAAAATTAATTATAGTATGGAACCGAACAGACCCGAATCGAACCGAACCGAACCGAACCCGAACGGTTCCAAAATTATATTTGAACCTGACAGTTCCGTTTACTCACTACCCGAAAATTTTCGATTTGGTTCGATTTTCTTTAGAACCGAACCGAACCGACCCGACTCGTGCCTAGGCCTAGGTACAATGGAACAAAGAAATGATTTCTGCTTAAAGAAGTTGCCCTGAAGGCCGGAACACGAAGGAAAAGCAATTAACTATTAGAGAAGGCTTGTATTATATTATGCAGAAGGATAAAGCAAGCTTTGAGTTTTTAATTGCCAAGATTTGTGCAGAGAAGTATAAAAGAAAGAAGAGAATATTTCTTGTCTTCTTCAAGAGAAGAACGAATCTTTACATATATTTCTCTTTCAATCTTCCCCATGGCTGCAACCTTTGCATCGTGTCTTTTCGCTTTGAATTATGAATTCGAATCAACTCCAGCTAGATAATCTCTCTTTAAGGAGCGTTCACTCGAGTGGAACATCTTTCCTCAGCTAGAAATCATATTTCTGGAGCAAGAAATGCTTCCTATTTTTCCCTGTTTGTTCCATACTAGTACAGTCACTACGATTTTTCATCTAGAAGCATTCATTATGGTAATTTCAATTACTCAAACCACTTATCTAAATTCTTCATATTGAAAATATTATGTAATAAAATGTTTGTCAAGTGTTTATCAATAGTAGATAATCTTCACAAAAGGGTCAAATCAATTTTTATTCAGACATTTTGTGAGGTCTATAAATATTACTCGCTTATTCACAACTTATTTCTATCTATTTAGCCTCCGTTCGTGGAGAATTTATAAACAATTTAACTTATAAATCCTTAAAAATGAGTATGAATACGTGTGATTGAAAATAAAATTTGATAATTTATAAACAATTTATAAATTTGTCAACATGAGACTCATAAACAAAACCATTTAAAAATACATTCCAAACAAGCTCTAAGAATTTGTAACTTGCCACAATCCTTGATTTTGATGCTATAGTTCACACTTTCCACTTTATTATTTTTCTCTACTCATGGCCAATTGATTTTGAGTCGAATATTGCATATTATAAGAATTCATGAGATATAAGAAAAAAAATATATTAATTAAAGAAAAAAATTAAGAGAGAAATAGAAAATAATTAATGTCAAGTTAAATAAATGTATAATATATATAAAAGTACTTTTAGAGTTATAATGCCAAACATCAACACGTTTTTAATATTTACCGATGAAAACTTCACTCACAATAAACATACCAAACATATCCTTAATGTAACACCAGACCTTGTATTTTTCTTTTGCGTGTTCACCAAATCCACCCTCGATGACAAGGAAAAATAAATTAATGGTACTGAACATTAATAAAAACATAAATTAGGTAAAAAGAAATTATACTTCAATTTAGTAGAATGTTAAAGGAAGCCAGGCAACAAACCAATTCTTTAGATTAATAAAATGCCTAATATGCACAGAATAAGAGTTATAAGGAACACCAAAACTCAATGTTCCATTTGATCCACAACAGTATACAGAATTAAACACATTAGTCATAAACTAAAGTACAGAAACATTTACGTTCACATACAAGGAAAAGGAGAAGAAAACAAGTCAAATGAGGTTAATTGGACTCTTCCAGTTGTGCAAACCAAACCCCATTTTGATTTCAGCAAGGCTTGATTTCAAATCCAATACTTAAAAGGACAGGAACTAATTTCACTGTGTCGTCCCCACCCAGATACAATGCCTTACCTGTCAATTCACCTTCTTTGTCCACTGACCATTGAGTAGATTAGTTTGCACTGAATAAGAAACTCTACAATATCATGCCTATATTTTCTAACCCACTGCAAAGAGGGTCTCATTTGTGCAGAGATAAAAATTCAAATTTAAATGCTGTACTGAATATGGACGAATCAGGATGATGCTAGCCGATAACATGAATATTGACACACTAGTCCATTGATGGCTGATAGGCATTCCAACAGCTACCATTACCATCAATTTGATAGTCATCAGCCATCAGTCATCAAAATGTTAGGTATGATGGATGGAAAATGAACAGAATTAACTATCAGACACTAGTTTTTTGGCTCATCGCCTCAGAAAGGCGATGTGAATCTTTGTATTAAACTGGCTGTTGGGTTTTTTGATACCCAATAATCCGGGCGATGATGAAAAATCGATGTCGGATATGTTATCGACACCAAAAGTTACGGCTCGACTCGGAAACAATTAATACACCTTGGAAGGGCCCAAGTTTGGTTGGGTTGGATGATAATATTATTAGCCCATTTATAGTTAGTTAATTGGAGTTTTGTGTTGGCCCATTTAAGGTGAGTCTTGACCCAAACTTAAACTCTAAACCTAGCCTATTTATATGGTAGAAACCCTAGTTATTTGTGTGTGTTGTGTGCAAGAGAGGAGAGAGTTGAGAGGGGGCAGCCGAGAGAAGAAAGAAGGGGGCAGCCGGGTTTGGAGCTTTGTTTAGTAAGATTCAATCATTGTTATCTCTTCTCCTTCCTCCCTTTGTGGCTTGCACATCACCACCCCCTTTGTGTCCTTTGTGGAATAGAAGAAGGGTAACGTAGTGGGTAAAACGAAGGCAACCAAGGTGTAGAGGATTGTTGGGTCGAGCCGGTAGATTGGTGTTCGTTTGGTTGATTTCTGAGCCCGAATCAAAGGTTTCTCGAGTGTTTTCCGCTACAAATGGTATCAGAGCTTGGTTGGTTGAGAAATCTGTGATTTTTTGGGACAAAAACGGGCTGGAAAGTGGCCAGAATCGGACCTGAAAACCGGCAGAAAGTTGGACAAAAATCTGGGGAGTTTTGAAAAATCTGGCCGGACCTGTTTTTGCGTTTTCCGGCCAAACCAGTGATCAGATGGAGAAACGGACACCACCGTTGGACTGTACAGGTGAAGGCGATCCAGAATGGGTAACTAAAAAATTTTCCGACAGAGGCGCCGGCGAGTCAACTCCGGCGAGGGCGTGAATCGCGCGTCGACCGGAATCCGGCGATGACTCCAAAAGACAGAATTTTCCCGACGACGAGACGGACCTTGTGGTGTTGTCGGATTTCAGTTTCGAGCAATATAGTGAAAGTTGGACGATTTTGCCCTTTGACATCCGGTGCCGGGTGTCGTTTTGTGTTGTCGCGGTTGCTAGAGACTTTAGGACGAATGGCGACGGTCCTAAAGTGATGAATTCACAATTCTCGATATTTACGGACCTTCAGACGTGGTCCGCTCGGTATCATATTCTTTCTTTGTTATTATTGCAGTTAAAATTATTGTGTAGCGTAATTTATTTTTCGCATTAGAAGTCATCGTGTGGGGTGACATTAGGTTTGGGGTTACCGTGAAGGGGTAACCATTGCCTGTTGCTAGACCTAGGAATTACTTGTTAATTACGTGCCATAAATTCCTTGTGAATTTGCTACCAATTTTTTCTACACTATTAGAATTGCATGTGAACTTAGGAAAGTTTGTTTTACTATTCTGTGTGAATTGTGTCTTAACTTTACTTGTGGTCACTATTTGGTATTGATGGCATGTGTAGGTCTAAGGCAAGTGCGAAAAATAATACGTATTTTTAACTGTGGTGAGTTTGGACATGGTGAAATAGATTGTCCTAAAAATGATAATAACAAGAGAGATGAGATGAGAGGTGAGGCGAATGTTGCCTTTGGGTCGAGTGATGACCTGTGTGAGGTTTATTGAGAATAAACCTAGTTGCTGCATGTGCATCTGTGTGTAACCCATTTTATGCATGATGTGTGATCACTTAATTCTGTTGCATTGATATGTTACACTTTCAATATGTTTGATGTGTGTAATTGCATGAATTAGAGTGATCTTATTACTTTGTGTAATATGTTTGCATGCATAGTGGGTTGAGATTTGTGGCGTACTCTGTTTTGCTCTGTGAGTGGTGTGAGAGGGTGGTAGTGAGAAGAAAGATGGGCAGCCGTTTTCTCCTTTATCTTTGTGAGCTTGTGTGGTTTGTGAGATTATGTGAGGTAGCCGTGTAGGGTTATCTTCTTCCTCTTTGTGAGCCTCCTTTGTGAGTGTAGTGAAGTAACCAACTATTTTCTTCTATTCTCATTATAAGAGCCACCTTCACCCCTTTCCTTTGTGGATTTTTTGGAGCATTGGTGATTGGAGTAACCTTGTGGTGCGTGGGTCAATTTTTTAAATTGAGCCCTAACCTTATGGTCGCCGAAAGGTATTGTTTTGTCACAGTGAGTTTGTGATGCAATTGGCAGTGTGTTGGATGTCTAGTGGTGAGGTGGAGTATAGATGCCTAGGGATACATTGTGGTTTGTACCGGGGGATGTGTAGTGTGACATTTGGATCACGAGTGGAAATGTGATCAAATGTCTGGAATCCTTTATCAGAAAGAGACCCTGATCAGGTGGAGTGTGAGAGAGGACACTTCTATCACTTCTGTTAGGTGGAGCCCCATTATCCACGTAGTTTGGGAGAAGTGATGAGGTGATAAAGGATTATCCCAAGAACTTAGGATCTATTGTGACTTACCAGTTAAATGTGAGTTGAGTGATTAGTCTAGTGAGCATGGTGGAGCGATGAGTGGAGATATGTGTTCTCGAGGTGGGAGTAACACGGAATGGGATAGGATAAGTGTGGAAAGATCTTTTCATGTGGTCATTTATGCATTTGTTGCATATGTGTTGACCGTGTGGTGATTAACTGGGTGTTAATCTATTGTTCTGTGTGAACGTGTGTGAAAAAGATCTATGTGTTATCCTATAGTATATCGGCATCGCATGTTTATTTGCTCTTGACTGTTCACCGTGATTATCTGCTTCTACTTGGGTGTTGTTGACCTTAGCTCTGGTGAGTATACGGAGCAGGTATGGTATGTGTTTCAGGACGGAAACACGAGGTAAGGTCTGTGAAACCAATTTTATTGGTTACCTTGATTGTGCAAGTATAAACTGTGTGTTTTGTTTGCTTGCAGGTTTATTGGGAATCAAGGTGGAGATTGTTGGGTTTTTTGATACCCAATAATCCGGGCGATGATGAAAAATCGATGTCGGATATGTTATCGACACCAAAAGTTACGGCTCGACTCGGAAACAATTAATACACCTTGGAAGGGCCGAAGTTTGGTTGGGTTGGATGATAATATTATTAGCCCATTTATAGTTAGTTAATTGGAGTTTTGTGTTGGCCCATTTAAGGTGAGTCTTGACCCAAACTTAAACCCTAAACCTAGCCTATTTATATGGTAGAAACCCTAGTTATTTGTGTGTGTTGTGTGCAAGAGAGGAGAGAGTTGAGAGGGGGCAGCCGAGAGAAGAAAGAAGGGGGCAGCCGGGTTTGGAGCTTTGTTTAGTAAGATTCAATCATTGTTATCTCTTCTCCTTCCTCCCTTTGTGGCTTGCACATCACCACCCCCTTTGTGTCCTTTGTGGAATAGAAGAAGGGTAACGTAGTGGGTAAAACGAAGGCAACCAAGGTGTAGAGGATTGTTGGGTCGAGCCGGTAGATTGGTGTTCGTTTGGTTGATTTCTGAGCCCGAATCAAAGGTTTCTCGAGTGTTTTCCGCTACACTGGCCAGTTTGTTTCTTGCTTCGTGTTATACCATACTAAATTTGCACTGCCGTATGGCTTCACAGAACAAGAGACTCCAACCAGCACAAAATTTAGATTTCTTGTATTATCACATAGTTTATTTTCAAATTGAAGAGCAACTGAAAAGAAGAATATTAAAGAAGCCAAGAACAAGCAATGGCCTCATTTTATTCCAAAACTAACTTTATTCATATATTTCCCACACCCCAGGATTTTTCTATACTATCCTGGATTATATTTCAGGTATTACCTTTCTAAGAGAACTGTGGAAACTGAAACTAAGAAGAGTTGTTTAGCACCCATTCAACAAGTGTTGCAACGCCAAATCCAGTTGCGCTTTTATTCTTATCATTCCAAACTGGGCCTGCCATGTCAATGTGCATCCACTGGACTTTTTCATCAACAAACTGCAGAAAATTCAATTACATGTCAGATATCTCAACTACTACAGACTATAAATCATCTTTAGTGAAACTTAAAAGATACTGAATTAAAGAACTGCGGTAACATGTAATGCCAACGCTCAATCATAAATGCAGGGGTAATTTATCACATTCAACAATATGTAGATGTTTCAATACAAGAGTATATGTAAATTAGATGTTTACAGAGGCTAGAACACGGGGCATTTAGAGGCACAAAACAAAGTCTGAATTCTTGTTTACCATGATCTCCCCACACTAGTTACACTTATTCTAATTAGACTAGTTGAATTTAAAATAGAGGATGTTATTTCAGAAAATGACCTTAATAATTGTGATTATATATAATACTTTCTTTGAGATGAATAATTAAACAATGTCACAACTCACGACTTCAAAATAATCAATTGGGATAATTGCAGTAAAAGCCTCGAACCAAACACAAGTAGATTTTCCCCAAACCTTTGATTTGTTGCAGCGGTCGCTTTTAACTTTTCCAAACATTGCAGATGAAGCACTTTTGGACAATTGTCATCCACAATTCCGTCAATTGACCAAAAATTTAACTTTGATTACATTTTAATATTTTAAAAATGGACAAAAGAGTAACTTTTGATTTATGACATTAAATAATTAAACTAATTAAATTTTAAAAAATAAGAAATAAAGAAAAAAAAACAATCGTCTTCCACCCCACCCCAAACCCAACCCAACCCAACCCAAAATCAGCTAACCGACCACCCCGCCACCGCCACCACCTCTATCTCCACCTACTACCGGCCATTTTGTTGATTATTGTAGTGCATCATTGAGAAGGAGAACAACTTCAAGCAACCAGGATTTTGAATGTTAATGTTGTAAAATTGAACTTGCTGAGTTTGACTTTCATGCTCCAGGTGGGTTGGAGGTGGGGGTGGAGGGGGGTGGGGTGAGAGGAAGAAGACATTTATTTTTTTCTTTTTTTGTTTTATTTCTTTTTTTTTAAATTTAATTAGTCTAATTATTTAATGTGAAAAATAGAAAGTTACTCTTTTGCCCCCTTTTAAAATATTAAAAATGTGGTCAACGTTAAATTTTTGGTCAACTGGCATAATTGTGGATAAAATTGTCCAAAAGGGCTTCACTTGCAACTTTTGAAAATGTTTGGGGTGACGGCTACAACAAATCAAAGGTTTGAGAAAAATCTGCTAGTATTTCAAAGGTTTCGGGTTTTTGCTGCAATTACCCCTAACAAATTTGAAGTTGGAAATAAATGATACATTTTGTCAACTAAGGAATAAAGTACTCATTTTGATCAATCTCAACTCACACCAGGAGAGTTGGTTATATCCTTTTTCTTGATCCAAGAAACATTCCCTCTATTATTGGATCTGTGCACAGTTTTCCATACTCAATTTCCATTTCTACATTGTAACATGCATCTTTCATCCAAAATCATAGTAAATTGAGCTCCAAACTATTTTCCTGTCCATCTCAGTGATGGAGATCTTGTTTCAAACTAGTTTGTTACATTGAGGATGACTAGTATGATCCAACTGTGATGGAGGGGGTTACTGCTCGGATCGAGATGTACAGAAGATTGAAAAGAGCAAGGGCGGTCCATTCAGCAATTGTTGGAAAGCTCTGCTGCCCTGTGATGCTTGTTTGGACTTCGAAGAAATGGGAACACATTATGGTGAAAGTGAGTTGTAATCTTGATGATCTATTGTTTCCATAGTGATTGATTAAAGTAGTTTAGAAAAAAATGGGGTTCCTTGAAGTGGCCTGAGTGGTGATAGAGTGCAGATCCAGACTGATCCCAAGATCTGTATCATTAAAGGGAGGCTTGGTGAGGGCGGTGTGAGGAAAACAAAAGCCATACCTGCTTCAAGAAAAGGGCAGCAGTGATGGCCCCACCTTGACGATCACCTGTGTTCACCATGTCAGCCACTTCTGATTTCATGGACTCCCAATAACTTTCCTCCATGGGCATCCTCCAAAGTTTCTCCCCAGTGACCTCTGAGGCTGCAAGTACCTCATCTGCCAGGTCATCACTGGGTGTAAAAACACCTGATTTCCATACCCCAAAAAAATGAAAATAAATCTGTGCAAGTATCTTTGTTCAAACATTTCAAGAATTTCAACTTCGCAGAAAGTACAGGTCCAAGTAGTTCTTAAAGAAAGCAGGTAAAAAGAATACAATTCTCATTCTCTCCACATATCTGCTTCAAGATTCAAAGTTCATTGTCCTAATATATCACAATGCAATTCTCTATTGCTGTGATTTTGACATTATTTTCAAACCACAAGTTTACTGAAAAATAAAAAACTAAGTTTGTCAAACAACATACCCGCAATAGAGCGTCCAAGAGCAACTACACAGGCACCAGTCAATGTAGCCAGATCAACTATCTGCATGCAACTAAAAAGTTCATTGCATACCCAAAAACAGAAAGTGAAGAAAGAAAACAATGACTCCAATAACAATACAAATATGTAAAACATAGTAAAGAATTTAAAGGTTAGGAAGTTTTCCATTTAAAACATATACTTTGAGATTCTAATTCCATTATGTGAACATATGTAAACAAAATGCACAAATGGGTGAAAATAGAGTAAATTTTGTATTCCCCAAAGACGGAAAGAATATGTATACATTTGAGGTTTATGTATCTTATACTAAAAACTATGTAACTTGAGCTTCTCATTCCAGAATGGAAATGCAGCACCCGAGTACATGGATAAGTGAAAAGAGAATAAAATACTTGTTGTCCTCTAAGACAGGGATTCAAAGAAAATGCTGTTAAGTGTACCTTCGCTACACCTTGATTACAAGCATATACCAAAGCATCTGCAAGTGTAAGTCTTCCTTCAGCATCAGTATTGTTTACCTACAATTGAACAAAAACAACATTCTTCAAAAAAACAAAAAAATGACTTGAGATGAAAACAGAGAGTAACACCTGGATAAATCAATCTTATGAAATAGGATGATCAAGCAAATTGTACATTTCATATAATAAAGATAGTTGTTGGAAATTCATCAGGTAGAAAAGAGAATTGTTTCCATTAAGTCAACGGAGAACCACAATATAGGACATAGTTCAAAGTAAAGTTTGAAGCTTATTGTGGGATGGAGAACAATTGATTTGTGGCTTAGAGTCAGAGACTTGAGAGTTGAATATCATGTCTAGGAGAGCCAATGACGTTTTCCAGACTAAATGATCAAATTTGAAATAAACTGAAACCAAATCCAGCTACACACATTTGAATTAAGTTGGGTAAATAATTGTCTTCAAAATATAATGAGAAGCAAGATTATGAGAAAGTTTTGACCAAAATCATGAATGTTCGAAACATGTACATAATCTGAAAAAGACCTATCAGTATTTGTGTATGCCTTCAAGAAATTACCTCAATTGTCTTGCCATTTGATGCCGTGACGATATCTCCAGGTCTCATACCTGTTCCACTTATCATATTCTCACAAGCAGCGACAATGAAATGAACCTGATCAAACGACACTAATTATCAGGGTCCTTTCAACAAGTTGTAAACCCTAAAAGAAGATGATTACAAGATATTTCAGAATGGGAGTAAAAGCCTACAAGGACTAGATAAACTAGAAAACAAATCTAGTCAACAAAACAGCATGTTGTCCATAAAAATTAAGTGACACTATAAAACGGTCACCTCTACTCCAGCAGGCTTGATTTGACCAAGGGATTTTGCAGCACCAAACACTGCTGCTGATCCTCCCATGTCAAATTTCATGAGCTCAATGTAACAAGCTGGTCCTGTCTTGATATTGTAGCCACCACTGGAACATAAAAGAATAAAATTCAAGATTTTGTTTGGGTGAAGTGTCCGTGAGCCCATTTCGGCTGGATATCGCAAGGGCATTTTTTTTATTCACAATTATACAGTAAAGACCTTTACTCCTTCATAAAAACCTGTATTCACCTGTCATAAGTCAACCCCTTTCCAACTAAGGCCAGCTTGGTTTTGACTGCTCCACCAGGAGGCTTGTAACATAAATGGATGAAATGTGGAAGATTAACAGATGCAGCAGCAACACCAAGATAAGAACCCATTTTCAATTGTTTGCACTGCTCTACATCCAAAATTGTTGCAGTAAAAACATCACTGTACTCAGAAGCAATCCTCATAGCCTCTCCTGCTAATATTCCTAATATATCCAAGAAACCAAAATTTAAATAGATAAGATGAATTTTACTTTACCAAGGCAACAAAGGAAATATAGCATTGAAATGGACATATAAGAAGAGAGTTCCTGGCTTACATTAACAGTTCTCCAGAATATTAACCCTTTGATAGTAATGCAAAACTTAACACGAAAAAGATACAGGACATTGTGAAAGATTACTAACCAGGAGTGAGCACATTAGCAGGTGCATTTACAAGCTTCTTTCCAAATATTATTCCAGAACAAACATCTTCTGCACATTTGAGTTTCTTATCTATCTCCGAGCCAGTTCCAAGACCAAGAATTTCCACAGATTTGAGATATGATTTCTTTGATTCTGACTTGAACCTATTATCTTCGTAAGCCCCCAGCACAACTCCTTTATGGTTGTAGAACATTCCAACATATTCAGTTCATGACTTAGCAACAGATAGATTTTTGAAGTTCAAATAATTGTGAAGAAACAAAGAAAAAAGTACCAGTAGCTATTGCTGAAGCAGTGGCTAGTTTCAATTCTGCAGAAAGCCCTTCAGTAGAAGAAAGAGTAATGGCAATTTTACTCGACTTAGAAGTCTTAGCTGCTTCACCAAGAGTTTCTCCAAGATTGCGGTAAGACACAGTTTCTGATGTAGTAGATCCAAGCCCAATTAGACCTATCCTTTTTGAGCAAAGTCCAGGAAGCCTGAGAACTGTTGACTGTCCAACCTTTCCAGTAAAATCCTCCTCGGATGATGCTTCTGACAACAATCCACCTAACTGTTTATCTAGCTTAAGCAAGATTGAATTCTTGAACTTCAGACTTTCATCTCTGGCCATGTCCTTCTCTGTGACACCTACTGCAAGCATGTCCCCTTTCCATTTCACCAAATCAATCTCTAGTGCGGCAAATGAGATCTTCAATTGTTGTAAAACCATACCATATTTAGTAATTTACAACCACTAGTGTTCCCTTATTAACACACTATCAAACATCCGTTTAATACTTGTGCACATAAGATACATATATAGCGAATGGCATTTGAGAAGGACACATACAAAAGATTGACCAGAACCAAAAAAGCCAAAACCATTAATTTAACAGAACTATAGCAAAGAAAAATCATTAAATAATGACAGAAAATGTTATGACCCCATTTTCTTTTCTAATTCAAATCTACGCACTATATAAATAATCATACATGGATTTCGAGGACTATTGGTACGCTCCCTATAAATTGGGTCTCTAGCCATATGACACGTGGCAGGAGTCCACAGATCATCCTGCAATAACGGCCGAACCCACGTTAATCCGAACCTATGACCATGAAGTCACAGTTCAAACCCGTATTGGTCAAACCACTTAGGACAAAACCTGTTCACAGGACTGAACCCCTAGCCTATGAAGCGTATGCAGTGAGACTGTTTTAGAAAGGATCTTATATAAAGATCTCATGACAAGTGGGTGATGTGATAACACACGGCGTTGGCGACTACATCAATCACACAAGTCAATCCTAGTTTTGCATGTCAAGCTTAGGGCTACAATCAGTGAGAGCATTGAATGCATTGAAATCTATGACTAAAAGTCTCAACCGCTAACATAAAGTCACGTGTCTTACCATCCAACAGTTCTTACTCACCTTCGTTCAGTATAAAAACTCATACATTGTGTCATTCAAGGATAATGCAAAATTGAAATCTTAACACAACCCAAGGCCGAAGCCCTTTACTTATACATTGAAAGCTCACGTTTTAGCCTTTCCACACTCAATATTGTTCCCACTCCAACTAACTTGATCGTCAGAGTGCGCGCGACCGGCTCCACCCCATCGGAAAAGGCCACGAGCAACTAACGATTTGTTCTAGTGTGCGGGAAGAACGGATAATTTGGACGTGAGAGGCCTTGGGACCTGCGGAGGTATATTTTTTTGAGGTGAACAGAAAATTCAAGTTCTTAAGGTGCAGCCAAATAAATTGCTTAAAGGCGATTTTATTTCATTGCAACAAATAAAACAATCTTGACGGGTAATTAGCTGAACCCCCCCCCCCCCCCCCCATAATACAAATACATACATGCATACATACATACATATTTTAATTCAAAAATGAATCAAGATTCAGAAAGTCAAGACTCACGAAGCAAGTAAAGACGGCAACAAAGGAAAGAATGCATCCAAGAACAACTCTTCTTTTGTGTAAATAAAGATAAACACAATAAATCTTAGACTATTCAAAAAATCCTGCGTATCATCCTCGATACAAAGTAAGGTAAAAAGAACACCCCAAAATTGCAATATTCTTGGAAAAGAGCATCTACAATGGTGTCTCGGGGTGCATGTGTTTGTAAGGAGAAAAAAAAAACCTGTGGGGTGTCTGTTTGACCAGGCTGAGCTAGGCCAAGGGTTTCCCGAGCTATGGAGTAAGCCATGCGCTTTGCTCTTCTGTAACAGAGGGTGTGACTGCAAGGAAAACACGTCACCGAATCGTAATTTCTTAAAACCTGAAGAGCAACAAAAAGAAGAAGATAGAGCGAGCAATACTGAGAAACCAGATTACTCTAATGACGTCGAAACGTGTGCCCTTCTTATTAATGGTAGATAGACTGACACTACCAACTTTAAATAATTGAATTATTTGATTTCGACAGTACGCTGTTTACGTCACTGGATTACATGCTTTTGATAAGGTTATACGCTTCCGATAGTTCACCTTTATTCTGTACAGTGAAACAGGATTGTATGCTTTCTATGGTTATCCATTTCACCTTTATTCTGTACTGTCAAACAGTAAATTCTACTCATCTTAGGTTCTTGTTTCCACTAACTATATATCATAACTTTGAACATTGTGGAGAATTTATTTCCTAATAATTTAGCATATCTTTGTTCAGTGTTTTTAAACAGTTCATAATCAAATAAAAAAAAATCCAATTATTTATATCCATTCATTTTTTGACAACGACTCAATTCTATTTATTTAGCCTTAATTTAGGAAAAAATTATAAACAATTTTATTTATAGAATAAAAATGAGCGATGAATAAACAAATATTAACTTTTGCATCCATTAAAATGTGTTATTGAAAATGAAATTTGAATATTTATAAATTTGTCAAATGAAAAAATGTAAACAAAACCGTTTATACTTTCCAACAAGCTCTAAGCATTTGTAACTTGAGTCAGTCCTCAATTTCAAGGCTTATGATTCATTGTCTCTCTCATGTTTGGTTTAAATAAAAATTAGTTTTTTAGTAAAAAAAATTAAAAATTAAAAATTGATAAAATATGCGATTGAAAAATTGTAAATCCTCCTAAATTGTGTTGTTAAAATTTGATTGTTAATTTTAACTTGTATTTTATTCAAATTTTTAATTGAACCAAGGAGAACTTATTCTTTTCCTCTACTCATGCCAATTAATTTTGAACTGAATATTGTGTATTATAAGAATTCATGAGATATAAGGAAAAAATTTATTTATTAAAGAAAAAATAATGAGATAAGTAGAAAATGATTAATGTCCATTTAAATAAATGTACTTGTATCGTTATAATATCAAACATCAACCGATTTACTAACGACTCTTTTTGAAAAGTTCTAACAACGGAAGCTATACTCATAATAACCGTACCATGCAAACCCTTAATGCAACACCAAATGAACCTTGTAACAAGAAGTTAGGGATGACAATGGGGCTGGTTCGAGGCGAAGCACTTTCATCGTGTCCCGCCCCGCCTCCCTTCCTTCTAACTTCGCCCCACCCCGTCCCGTCTTAAATGGGGCGGGGGCGGATCGGGGCAGGGACAGGACAAGAATTTGCACCGTTTGTTATCCCCATTTTATTTTTTTTATTTTTTTTTTACATTTTTAAATATTCGAATTATGTTATTATTTAAGGTTCAACCCTTAACCTAAAATTTAAAGGTCATTCCATATATTTTTAAAAAAATTCTAATATTTTCGATCAAGGTATTAACTTACTTTGATTAATTGGTATAAATCTTTTATAAGCAAAAAAATATTTATTTAACTGTCATGATTCATAATTTCAGATTATATAATTTAATTATAATAAAAAGATTGAATGACCGAATTTATAAATTATATAAACAATTGTTAATATGTAAATTTTTAAATTAACAATTGTATAATATAATTGTTGGATTAGAAATATGTAAAAAATTGTGAATACATTCAACAATATTTTAAAACTAACCATTTATTAAAATTCTATTTTTAAATTTTTTTTCACAGGGCGGGGCGGCTTGTCGAGGGCTGATTTTTTAGGTCTCATTAGGGACGGGACTCCATCGGGGTAGGGCGGGTTAAATTGTCATCCCTACAAGGAGCCAATCATTGGTCCTCAACACAAAGTGTCTGGGACGGTCGAAGGAATTGATATTTGATTCTCAACACAAAGTGTCTAAGATGGTGAAAAGTGACAGTCTTTGGTTCTTAATGTTCATGAAAAGGTTTGCAATTTTCGAGTTTGTTCACAAGCAAATATTTTTTGAACTCATAAAATAATTGCAGCACAATAATTTAATCTCTACACGAAGAAAATCTCGAATATCAAAATTCTTGACTTGTTTGAAAAAGCGAATCCATGATTTTTTTTTTTTTTTGAGAATGTTAGTTTCAATTTTATTAAAATACTCATGCTAAAAAAATAAACAAATAATAATAAAATTCAACCAAAAAAGGGTCAAAATAAAAGGACAATTAAAAAAAAAAAAAACAAGAACAAGAACAAGAGAAAAAAAGAAAGAAAGAACGTTAAAAAAAAGGAGGGGGAGAGCCGAGATTCGAGAAACGAAATCAAAAATCAAAAAATAATTGGTAAATTGTTCACCAATTCCAATTAGGGAATGGGTTTTCCCCCAACGGCGGAAAGGAAACAAATCTTATTTTTTGCCGTCGGCGGAAATCCAATAAATAGTAGTATTAAAAAAAAAAAAAAAAAAAAAAAAGGGGAGAGAGGCAAAAGAAAAACCTAATTTTTTTTCTCTACCTTTATTTGTAAATTTAACTTATTTGTTTCCAAATCTCATAATTTGTTCATGTAAATGGATGGATATCAAATTTCAGTCAAACCCAACTTACCATAAAACATAAAAAGCCTGTTCAAAATCAAATAAATGAATGGGTTGTATAAAATAAATAAATAATCAAATAACATTCACGTTAAAAAAAAAAAAAAAAAAATTCCTTATTCTCAAATTTGAAGGATAAAATTTTTGTTCTAAATCAAATTCATAGTTTATTCTCAAAATTTTCCATTTGTATCAATTTACCAATGAAAAGTTTAAGTTCAATTCAAATTAAATTAAAAAATATAAAAAAGAAAAGAAGAAAATCGAAATTCAAGATTTTTTAATTTATTTATTTCATAATAAATAAATAAATTTTGGGGGAGCATTTGTATACATTAAAAAAAATGAAAAAATAATTAATGGACTGAGTTGATTTAAATAATTAGTCCAATTAAATTTATTAAAGTGGAAATTACATAAGAGAAAATTTCATAACTAAGAGTATAAGTATGACTCATTTCAATAATAAGAAAACAAGTTTTAAATTTCAAAAATCATATTTTTATTAATTTTTATTTATAATTTAATTAATTAATTATATATTTAATTAATTAGATATATTAAGGTCACATAAAATTTATAGGTCACAATTTGTTCATCGGTCACAGATTTACAATTTAATTAGTCACAAATTATTTTTCGGTCACAAATCAAAATTTTTAAATGTTACAAAATATTTTACGGTCACAATAATTCAAATAATTTATAGGTCACAATATCTTCATCGATCACAGGTAAAAAAATTTATAAGTCACAATTTTTTTATTGGTCACAGATAACGAATATTATAAGTCACAATTTATTATACATTCACAAATTATCAAAATATCGGTCACAGATTAACAATTTTTTAGGTCACCGGTTATTTCTTGATCACAATTCATCTTTTTTATTGATCACATATTATTTATTGGTCACGGATTAATCAATTTAATAGTTACAATCAGTCAAAAATTTGCGACTACCAGAAACATCTATGACCACCACTTCATCACCGCCTAAATCACCTCCACAACCACCGTCGCCGCCTAAACCACCACCATAGCTACAATCGTTGCCCAAACCGCTAACATAGGTGAAGAAGAAAAACTATCTCACTGGGCCTCAAACTGTCCCACTCCACCCCCATCAACACCATTCGTCATCGTCGTCGTCGCCACCACCGCTGCTACCACAATATCAACAATACACCAGCAATATCCAACAACACACCACCACCACCACCAAATGCCGCCATCTCCAACAACACACCACTATGGCCCAATCCACCCCCACCAGATGTCGCACCTCCAATAACACACCACTATCGCCCACTCCACTACCACCAGATACCGCCACCTCCAATAACACCCCCACCCCACTCCCACCATCGCCCACCCCACCCCACCCCACCCCACCCCCATCGTCTTCCGTCGCCGTCACCACCACCACATTACCACGGCACCTCAAACAGCCACAATCGCACCCACATCCACAATCACCACCACCACTGCCACCACAATATCAACAACATAAATCACCACCAAATACACCCAAAAGCGTCAGATCCATAAATCACCACCAATTGATCATTGTTGATATCATCACACATCGATTCATCGTTGCGGTGGTGCGATCTAGTGGCAACGGTGGTGGTGTGGTGTGTGGAGGAGGCTCATTCTGAATTATATGTACACACATGGGGGAAAGAATAAGAAAAAGACGATTGTTGCCGGGGGAGGGGGGGGGGGAGAATAAATTGAGGGTGTGTTTGGTAGAGATTAAAATCGGATTAAAATTGAAAAACTAACCGTTATTGTTGACTTTTATTAGACGAGTGGGATCCAATAACGACCATATTTTCAATTTTAATTGGATTAAAATTGGTACCGAACGCACCCTGAATAAAAGTTGGGTTTTGCTTTGGAGGTCAACCACTGATGCTTAACTGAGAATACACACACAAAAACGAAAAGGTCGCTGACAATTGGAGTACTTTTTTTGGGAATCAAACATTGCTGTTGGAGATTGATTTCATATACAGAGAATATATATATATATATATATATATATATATATATATATGCACACTACTGTAAAAGAGTGGTGATTGAAAATTGTGGTGTTTGTGGTGGTTTTGCCCATGGTGGCGGCGGCGACGATGATGGTAGGGACTATGCTCTTGTTAGCAGTGGTGATTTGGGTGGTGTTGGTGAGGTTGGGAGGTGGTGTATTGTCGTGTGTGTTTGGTGGTAGTTTTTGTCTGTGGTTGTGGTCCTGATTGCTATGTGGTTTCTAGTGGTGGTTGTGTTCGTGGTGGAGACGTTTGGTTATGTTAGTGAGGTTGTGGGTTGGGGCGGGATAGTGTTTGTGACTAAGTATTGGTAGTGAATTGGGACCGAGTTTGGGTATTTGGTGTATGTGACCAACAATTTGGTTCCTTGTGACTAAACTATTAAACTGTGATCATGAAATGCGATAATTTGTGACTAACAAATTTGAAAATATGTTATCAATAGATAAATTGTGACCTATAATTTTTTGGATCTGTGATCAATGAAATAAACTGTGACCTATAAAAAAATTTATTTGTAATCTCGAAATAATTTGTGACCAATTAATTTGAAGATATGTGACTAATAAATAAGTTGTGACTTATAATTATGTATATGTGACAATTAATTGTATAACTGTGACCTTATTATATTTAATTAATTAGTTAATACTTATTTTTGTACTTTTAAACTTAAAACTTGATTTTTGAATTGTCTATACTTAATACATGAGTTGTGAATTTTTCCCTTTATTAAATTGATGTTTACTAAGGTCCATAAAATCCAAAGGTCCATCTCATTTTTTTAAATAAAATAATAATAATAACTAAATAAAATAAATTATAATTAATCAATTATTACTTTTAATTAAAGATAATTGAGTGATTATCAAAATTGGTTATGCAAATTTTCCTATAAATAGGATCAATGATCCATAAGATAAGATGAGACAAGTGAAAGTGCAGAAGAAAATCACTAAGTGCTGAAAAAATCCTAATGTCGAAGGAAGAGAAGAAATCATCTCAAGTCGAAGTCCGACGAACACAAAGAAGATCGAAATCTTCTTTAAATCAAGCAAGTCCAAAAAGATCAAAGTCTTCTTCAAATAAAATCAAGTCCAAGTTTCGAAGTACAAATTCAAGCCCTAAAATCCAAGTATCGAACAAGTCAAATTCTCAACAAATCAAATCCTTAACAAATCTCGCAGTCCAGGATTCAAGTAACGTGACCCCCATCTTCAAACATTTAGATCATTAATCAGAGGAATTTACAATTTTACAATTATAAGAAGGTGAATTTTCACTTGTATTTCATAAAAAATACAATTTGTAACGATTTCTATATTTTAATACACGAAATTCGTCGTACAGACACTATTCCATTGATAGCTGATGGGCATTCTAACAGCTACCATTACCGTCAATTTAATAAGTCATCAGCCATCAGTCATCAAAATGTTAGGTATGATGGATGGAAAGTGAACAGAATTAACTATCAGACACTTGTATTTTGGCTCATCACCTCAGAACTTTAAAATGGCCTGTTTGTTTCTTGCTCCGTGTTATACCGTACTAAATTTGCACTGACGTATGGCATCGCAGAACAAGAGACTCCAACCAGCACAAAATTTAGATTTCTTGTTTTATCACATTGTTTATTTTCACATTGAAGGGCAACTCAAAGATAAAGAAGAATATTAAAGAAGCCAAGAACAAGCAATGGCCTCATTTTATTCCAAAACTAACTTTATTCATATATTTCCCACACCCCAGGATTTTTCAATATTATCCTGGATTATATTTCAGCTAATGCCATCTTAGAGAACTGTGGAAACTGAAACTAAGAAGAGTTGTTTAGCACCCATTCAACAAGCGTTGCAACGCCAAATCCAGTTGCACTTTTCTTCTTGTCACTCCAAACTGGGCCTGCCATGTCAATGTGCATCCACTTGACTTTCTCATCAACAAACTACAGAAAAAACAATTACATGTCAGAAATCTCAACTACTACACACTACAAATCATCTTTAGCCCTTGTTTGACACACATTATTTGAAAAATTAAAAAATTTCAATAGTATTTTTTAGAGAATGTGTGGTTAAAAAGTGAAGAAATTTTATTGGTTTGCGTGTAGAATATTTTATTGTGTAAATGTGTGATGGATAATGATACTATAACAAACAATTTTAAATTTTAAAGGGGTCAAATAGGGGCTCAGTGAAGCATACTACAGTAACATGTAATGCGAGCACTTAATCTTGCAAAAATAATTTATCACATTCAACAATATTTAAATGTTTCAACACAAGAGTATGAATGTTTACCATGATCCTCCTTCCCACACTAATTACACTTATTCTAATTCAGAACATGACCTTAGTAGTTGTGATTATATATAATACTTTCTTTGAGATGAATAATTAAACAATGTCACGACTTCAAAGTAACCGATTTGAAGTTGGAAAAAAATGATACCTTTTGCCAACTAAGGATTAAATTACTCATTTTGACCAATCTCAACTCACACCACGAGAGTTGGTTATATCCCTTTTTCTTGATCCAAGAAACATTCCCTCTATTATTGGGTTACTCTGGACAGTAATATGCGGCAATAGTCAAGGAGCTTCAGACTTTGGAGTTTGGAGGCTTCAATATAAGTCTTGCCATATTCAATTTCCATTTCTACATTGTAACATGCGGATTTCATCCAAAATCATAGTAAATTGAGCTCCCAACTATTTTCCTGTCCATCTCAGTGATGGAGATCTTGTTTCAAACTAGTTTGTTACAATAGGATATACACTGGGCAATTTTTGTGGATGACTAGTATAATCCAACTATGCTGGAGGGGGTTACTGCTCGGATCAAGATGTACAGAAGATTGAAAAGAGCAAGGGCGGTCCATTCAGCATTTGAAGGAAAGCTCTGCTGCCCTGTGATGCTTGTTTGGACTTCGAAGAAATGGAAATAGATTATGGTGAAAGTGAGTGGTAATCTTGATGATCTACTGTTTCCATAGTGATTAATAGAGTAGTTTAGAAAAAAATGGGGTTCCTTGAAGTGGCCTGAGTGGTGATAGAGTGCAGATCTAGACTGATCCCAAGATCTGTATCATTAAAGGGAGGCTTGGTGAGGGGGGCGGTGTGAGGAGAACAAAAGTCATACCTGCTTCAAGAAAAGGGCAGCAGTGATGGCCCCACCTTGACGATCACCAGTGTTCACCATGTCAGCCACTTCTGATTTCATGGACTCCCAATAACTTTCCTCCATGGGCATCCTCCAAAGTTTCTCCCCAGTGACCTCTGAGGCTGCAAGTACCTCTTCTGCCAGGTCATCACTGGGTGTAAAAACACCTGATTTCCATACCCAAAAAAAAAAAAAAGAAAAAAAATCGGTGCAAGTTTCAAAAATTTCAACTTCGCAGAAAGAAGTACAGGTATAAGTAATTCTTAAAGAAAGCAGGTAAAAGAATACATATTCTCATTCCCTCCACATATCTGCTTCAAGATTCATCCTCCATTGTCCTAATATTATCACAATGCAATTCTCTACTACTGTGATCTTTGACGATATTTTCAAACCATAGGTTTACTGAAAAATAAAAATCTAAGTTCATCAAACCACATACCCGCAATAGAGGGTCCAAGAGCAACTCTACAGGCCCCAGTCAATGTAGCCAGATCAACTATCTGCATGCAACTAAAAGTTCATTACAGACCCAAAAACACAAATTGAAGAAAGAAAACAATGACTCCAATAATGATATAAAAATGTAAAACATAGTAAAGAATTTAAAGGTCTTGGATGTTTATGCATCTTCCATTAAAAACATATACTTTTAAGGTTTTCATTCCATAATGGGAACATGTGTAAACAAAATACACAAATGGGTGAATATAAAGTAAATTTTTTGTGTTTCCCAAAGATAGATGCAAACAATATGTATACATTTGAGGTTTATGTTTCGTATACTAAAAACAAGTAATTTAAGGTTCTCAATCCAGAATAAAAACATGGCTCTGGAGTACATGGTTAAGTGAAAAGAGAATAAAATATTTGGCGTTCCCCAAAGATAGAAATTCATAGAAAATGTGGTTAAATGTACCTTCGCTACACCTTGATTACAAGCATATACCAAAGCATCTGCAAGTGTAAGTCTGCCTTCAGCATCAGTATTGTTTACCTACACTTGAACAAAAATAACGTTCTTAAATGATAAACGTGAGATAAAAATGGAGAGTAACACCTGGATAAATCAATCTTATGAAATAGGATGATTAAGTAGATTGTATGTTTCATATAGTAAAGATAGTTGTTGAAATTTCATCAGGTAGAAAGGAGAATTGTTTTCAACGGTGAACTGCAATATAGGACAAAGTTAAAAGTAAAGTTTGACGCTTATTGTAGGATGGAGAACAACGAATTTGGGGCTTAGATTTTGAGACTTGAGAGTTGAGCATCATGTCTAAGAGATTCAAAGCATTGCCACACTAAAAGTAAATTATATGTTCAGTCCATCGTTCTTGCAGTTGATCAAGTGTTACTATTGAAGGACACCGGATAATACAGAACTTAACATAGGGATATGGACAACTATAAAATTGCAAGGTGAAAAGATCAAATTCAATCCTTGCTTATAATTTAGCTTTTAAGCATATTATTGCTAAGGGCATTGGGTGCAGGCATCAAATCTTTCGACTTGATGATAACCATGCATGACAAGTTTTTATGCTTTACATTTCTTTTCAAAAAGTGGCATTTTGATTTCCGCTATTACATCAAGTGTTTTCGTGAACAATAACCTCAATTTAAGTATTCAAACACCCAATGAATATGTATAAAAATCTTTCCAAGTGAATCAAAGAGATTCAATGGACACATTTTTTTTTTTTTGTTAGATCTTGGGTTTGCTCTTCAATGGTCACCAGTTTGAGACCCCTCAGGGCCACTGAGGTGAGTATCCGGCTGTTTCAAGACTACGTGGGATTAGTCGAGGTGCGCGTAAGCTGGTCCGGACATCCACGGTCATAAAAAAAATAGACACATTTTTTAACACTAGCCAATAGCAAGTGTCCAACACGTTAATTCATGGTGTGTTTGAGCCCCCTTTTTTTTTTAAGAATAGGTTTTGTAATAGTAATTTTTTCGATAATGTGTAGTTAAAAAGTACGAAAAAAATTCTAGGTTCACGTGTAGAATGGGGTCAAATACGGGCTCAATATCTTTAAAGAAATTTGTTAATGCATACTGGAAAACACAGATAGTACAATGAATCTTAAATTCTATCTTTAAACCAATCAACTCATTTCAAATGTCACGACTAGGAGAAATTACATTTAAATGAAAAAAGCAAAGCATAAAAGGAAAGAAAGATCTTTAAATAACATGTTAAAGCTTCAAAATCATAAATGCAAAGCACATCTTTCTTCAAAACTAACATGTTCGAAACATGCTTCAAAATCATAAATGCAAAGCACATCACCGATATATCTTCAGAGTAACTGAGCAACGTGTAAGAGCTCATGCAGGATAACAAAACGACTCGATAACATGAAACAAAATCTCAGAACTTTCAAACTGAGACCATATCCAGCTACATACATTTAACTCGAGTTGGGCAAATAAATTTTCTACAAAAATACAATGAGAAGCAAATTTACGTGAAAGTTTTGACCAAAAGCATGAATGTTCAAAATAAACAAGTACATAATCTGAAAAAAGACCTATAAGCTATCAGTATTTGTGTATGCCTTCAAGAAATTACCTCAATTGTCTTGCCATTAGATGCTGTGACGATATCTCCAGGTCTCATACCTGTTCCACTTATCATATTCTCACAAGCTGCGACAATGAAATGAACCTGCGCAAACATCACCAATTATCAGGGTCCTATCAACAAGTTGTAAACCCCGAAAAAGAAGATAATTACAAGATATTTCAGAATGGGAGTAAAAGACTACAACGACTAGATAAAAAGAGAAAACAAATCAAGTCATCGAAACAGCATGTTGTCCCTAAAAATCAAGTGACGCTAAAAAATGGTCACCTCTACTCCAGCAGGCATGATTTGACCAAGAGATTTTGCTGCACCAAACACTGCTGCTGCTCCTCCCATGTCAAATTTCATAAGCTCAATGGAACAAGTTGGTCCTGTCTTGATATTGTAGCCACCACTGGAACATAAAAGAATAGAATGCAAGATTTTCTTCAGAGTAAGGAAGTATGGGACTGATGGAGAGGACTCAGAAAGGATATTATTCATACTATATGGAGTTTTCAATTCTGTTGAACATATTTTGCGAGGAAACTTTATTAATGTTTGATTTATTACCTTTCATAGTATTTTCTTACTTAGAATAGGGTTTTGGAAACCCTATATAAATGGGTCTATGCAATGTAATTGGAACAACTTCGAAATGAAATAAAGATTGATTCTCTTGCTCTCAATTCTCTCTTCAATATTCTCTTCCGTCTATCTAACTCCCCTTCCCTTTCTACCTCCCTCGTTCTATCTCCCTCATTTCTCTTCTTCTCTTCCCTTTTCCCTTCTCCTATAATTCTAGTATTACATCCGGCATCAGAGGCGTCCACGAGCCCATTTCAGCCAGATTCTGAAGGGCATTCTTTTCAGTTTTCTCTTCACAATTATATAGTAAAGACGTTTGCTCCTTCATAAAAACTTGTATTCACCTGTCAAAAGTCAAAACCCCATTTCCAACTAAGGCCAGCTTGGTTTTGACTGCTCCACCAGGAGGCTTGTAACATACACTAAAACCTGGATGAAATGTGGAGGATTAATTTTGACATCCGCCTACCTCATAAATGCAGCAGCAACTCCACCCAGATAAGAAAGCCCCTATTTTCAATTGTTTGCACTGCTCCACATCCCCGTGCAATTAAGTGTGTATTCATATTGTAGCAGTAAAAACATCACTGTACTCAGAAGCAATCCTCATAGCCTCTCAGGGGAGAACTGAAAGATCGATTTTTGGAAATATCTCTTGATAATATCTCAACCCAACACACCGTCTATGGAAGGTGATCTGAACTTAGGGGGAGAACAGATAAAACAACATGACCTAATAATCCAAGAAACCAAAATTAAAATATAATGATAAGACTTGATAGTTTTACTTTACCAAGGCAAACAAAAAGAGAAATATTTAATGTGATTAAAAGGGACATATAAAGGCTCGTCTAGTTGCAAAGGGGTATACTCAAACATACGGCATACACCAGTTGCAAAGCTAAATTTAGAGTTCTAGCTTACATTAAGAATTTTCCAGATTATTAAACCAGGTTTGCAAAAGTGTTAAAGAAACAAGGATTCAGATCATACTCTATTTTTCAGAGTAAGTAACGTGAAAATGTGACAGGGAAAAGATACTGGGCGGTGAGAAAGATTACTAACCAGGGGTAAGCACATTAGCAGGTGCATTTACAAGCTCTTTTCCAAATATTATCCCAGAACATACATCCTCTGCACATTTGAGTTTCTTATCTATCTCCGATCCAGTTCCAAGACCAATAATTGCCACAGATTTGAGAGATGATTTCTTCGATTCTGACTTGAACCTATTATCTTTGTAAGTCCCCAGCACAACTCCTTTACAGTTGTAGAACATTCCAACATATTCAGTTCGCGACTTAGCAACAGATAGATTTTTGCAGTTCAAATAAAAGTGAAGAAACAAAAGAAAAAAGTACCCGTAGCTATTGCTGAAGCAGTGGCTAGTTTTGATTCTGCAGAAAGCCCTTCAGAAGAAGAAAGAGTAATGGCAATTTTACTCGACTTAGAAGTCTTAGCTGCTTCACCAAGAGTTTCTCCAAGATTGCGGTAAGACGCAGTTTCTCCGATGTTCCAAGTACAGATTTGAGAGATGATTTCTTCGATTCTGACTTGATCCAAGCCCAATTAGACCCTTCAGAAGAAGAAAGAGTAATGGCAATTTTACTCGACTTAGAAGTCCTTTTTCCAAGATTGAGCCAAGTCCAGGAAGCCTGAGAACTGTTGACTGTCCAACCTTTCCAGTAAAATCCTCCTCGGATGATGCTTCTGACAACAATCCACCTAACTGTTTATCTAGCTTAAGCAAGATTGAATTCTTGAACTTCAGACTTTCATCTTTGGCCATGTCCTTCTCTGTGACTGACACCTACTGCAAGCATGTCCCCTTTCCATTTCACCAAATCAATCTCTATTGCGGCAAATGAGATCTTCAATTGTTGTAAAACCATAACAGATTTAGTAATTTACAACCACTAGTGTCCCCTTATTAACACACTATCAAACATTCATTTAATACTCGAGTACACAAGATACATATATTGCGAATGGCGTTTGAGAAGGACAAATACAAAAGATTGACCGGAACCAAAAAGGCCAAAACCATTAACTTAACAGAACTATAGCAAATAAAAACATTAAATAATGACAGAATATTCAAGTTCTCAAGGTGCAGCCAAATAAATTGCTTAAAGGCGAAATTTTTATTTCGCAGCAACAAATAAAACAATCTTGACGGGTATATTACCTGAAAAAAAAAACCCCCCATAATACAAATACATACATACATACGTATTTTAATTCAAAAAATGAATCAAGATTCAGAAAGTCAAGACTCACGAAGCAAGTAAAGACGGCAACAAAGGAAAGAATACATCCAAGAACAACCCTACTTTTGGGTAAATAAAGATAAACACTTTAAATCTTAGACTATTCATAAAATCCTACGTATCATCCTCAATAAACAAAAAATAAAATTTGCAATATTCTTGCAAAAAGTGCATCTACAATGGTGTCTCGGGGTGTATGTGTTGGTGAAGTAAGAAAAAGAGAGATAGAACCTGTGGGGTGTCTGTTTGACCGGGCTGAGTGAGGCCAAGGGTTTCCCGAGCTATGGAGTAAGCCATGCGCTTTGCTCTTCAGTAACAGAGAGCTGCAAGGAAAACACCTCACCGAATCGTAATTTCTTAAAACCTGAAGAGCAACAAAAAGATAAAGATAAAGCGAGCAAGACTGAGAAACCAGATTACTCTAATGACGTCGAAACGTGGAGGAAATACCCGTGAATGGCCGGTTGAAATGGTAGTATTCCCACAATGGCCCTTGACCAAATAATAGATGAATAAAAATAAAGAAAAATGCTAAAACTTAAAAAAATCATCAAAAGGCCAAAAATACCCTCACAATACACAGCCAACCGACTTTTCTCTCTAAACCGACCGTTTCTCTCTCTAAACCGACCCTCTCTATCTCTCTCTAAACCGACGAGCAGAAGACGACGAAAGCCCCAACTGAGCAAGGACCCAGATCGACCACAGCGTGTATAGGTTAGTTTCAAATAATCAATGAGAATGAAAATTATTTTTATTTGTATAAATTTAAATTTTTGTACATTTAGTTGGATTAATAGTTCATTATTAGGTTAGAAAGATGGAGTAGATAGGTTGTGGACAAGTTTTGGGATGCAAAAATGGATATTTGGCAAGTTTTAAGCACCTCAGTCGCCGAAAATGACGTTTTCCGACGACTGAGGCAGATAGCGTGAAAATCGACTGTGTACAGCCTGAAAATCGGCTGTGCACAGCCGGTTTTTGTACAGCCGGTCAGACCGGCTGTGTACGTGTGCAGCCGGTTTGACCTGTACAGCTGGTTTGACCGTCGGTTTAATTTTATTTCGAATTTAATTAATATTATAATTAAATTATAATAACAATAAACAATTTAATTTTTCGAATTTGATTATTATTATAATTAAATTTTTTTTTTAAAAAAACAATAAACAATTTAATTTTTCGAATTTAATTGTTATTCTGTATATTATTATACATAACAGAAATTTAATAAAATTTAATTTTTAATATAATAAAAGAGACAACTTTAAATTTATAATTAGGAAAATGAAATAATATTAAATTTTTAATATAGTATATTCCAAATATAATTAAATAATACTTGTATTTTTTTATTCAATAATTTCCTTTTATTTTAAATTGCATATATAAAATACAATAAATAATTTTTTTAATTAAATAATTTAATACCAAAAATAAAACGTAACGTAATTAAATAATATTTTGTATTCTTTTGTTACTTTAATAAACAAATAATTCAAATTTATTTTGTTTTATTTGTATATATAAAACAAAATAAACAATTATTTAATTTTAAATATTATTTTGTAAAAAAATTTGCACTCTTATTAGATTTTCATTTGAATTTTTTAACAAATAATATAATTAATATTATAATTAAATTATAATAACAATAAACAATTTAATTTTTCGAATTTAATTATTATTATAATTAAATTTTTTTTTTAAAAAAACAATAAACAATTTAATTTTTCGAATTTAATTGTTATTCTATATATTATTATACATAACAGAAATTTAATAAAATTTAATTTTTAATATAATAAAAGAGACAACTTTAAATTTATAATTAGGAAAATGAAATAATATTAAATTTTTAATATAGTATATTCCAAATATAATTAAATAATACTTGTATTTTTTTCTTCAATAATTTCCTTTTATTTTAAATTGCATATATAAAATACAATAAATAATTTATGTAATTAAATAATTTAATACCAAAAATAAAACGTAACGTAATTAAATAATATTTTGTATTCTTTTGTTACTTTAATAAACAAAGAATTTAAATTTATTTTGTTTTATTTGTTTATATAAAACAAAATAAACAATTATTTAATTTTAAATATTATGTTGTAAAAAAATTTGCACACTCTTATTAGATTTTCATTTGAATTTTTTAACAAATAATATAATTAATATTATAATTAAATTATAATAACAATAAACAATTTAATTGTTCGAATTTAATTATTATTATAATTAAATTTTTTTTTTAAAAAAACAATAAACAATTTAATTTTTCGAATTTAATTGTTATTCTGTATATTATTATACATAACAGAAATTTAATAAAATTTAATTTTTAATATAATAAAAGAGACAACTTTAAATTTATAATTAGGAAAATGAAATAATATTAAATTTTTAATATAGTATATTCCAAATATAATTAAATAATACTTGTATTTTTTTCTTCAATAATTTCTTTTTATTTTAAATTGCATATATAAAATACAATAAATAATTTTTTTAATTAAATAATTTAATACCAAAAATAAAACGTAACGTAATTAAATAATATTTTGTATTCTTTTGTTACTTTAATAAACAAATAATTCAAATTTATTTTGTTTTATTTGTATATATAAAACAAAATAAACAATTATTTAATTTTAAATATTATTTTGTAAAAAAATTTGCACACTCTTATTAGATTTTCATTTGAATTTTTTAACAAATAATATAAAATTCTTGAATTTAATATTATTTGTTAATAAATATTTATGTTATTAAAAGTTAATTAAATAGTAATAATTTTTTTTTCATTTAATTATATGTGTATATGTATATATATATATGATAATAACAAAAAATCAAACGTAATTAAATAATATTTGAATTATTTTTTACTTTCATAAATTTGTTTTGGTTTAATTAAATGTAATTGTAAAATTGATAATTACCAAAAACGAAATTCAAAGGGAAAAATTAAATTGATAATTATGTTGTCAGTTTTTTTACTTGTAATCCTTTATGTAAATCTGTTTTGCGTATAATTGTTAGAATTCGATTCACTTACTTTTTAGAGAATATGTTGTATTTCAGTATCTATTGTTTCATGTGCTAATAATTTAATTTTTTGCAGCATGGAGTATCATTTAGATGCGACATTGAGACAGATGCCAGGTAAGGCTACCTGGAACGGTAGCCTTAACAGTTACAGAGCAGTCCTGGATCAGTTGGATGCAGAGCATCAAGATATGCTTCAGCAGTCCTTTTTGTGGCCCTTGTACGAGTTGAGACACTTGCATTTTTCGGGGCAGATCATCGATGCCCTACTATGTCGATTGTTGAGTCCAGTGGACGGCGATGCCCTCCATTTCGATCTCGGAGGCAAAGTCGCCAGTTTTTCTGTGTTCGACTTTGCGATGATCACTGGATTGAAGATTACGGGCGTTGATGCGGGTCATGCCGGTGCGCAGAGGGCCAGTAGGCTGCACGACACATACTTTCAGGGGCAAGGGTCAGTTTATTTGACGCAGTTGGCTGAGGCGATTACCAGGTGTGACGACATGTTAGATAGATTGAAGCTCGGCCTGGTCTACATCCTGGAGTGCACATTACGATGTCACCACAGGAGGACTGCGATTGACCCCTTCCATTTGGAGATGGTCGATGATCTTGATGCTTTTAACACATATCCGTGGGGGCAGAGATGTTTTAAGGACACGGTGCACGTTTTCACGAGATTGCATTCGAGGCCGAGGGGGACCATGCGGAAGTATGATACATACGGATTGCCCCTGGCTGTGCAGGTATATTTTTCACATAATTTAGTCTTACAATATTGTTCATAATAGATATGAATGTAATAATTGTAATTGTTGCAGATTTGGACCTACGAGACTGTCCCAGTCATCGGTGACCGGTATGCGACTCGACTGGAGACACGCGTCCCTCGGATGCATCATTGGCAAGCATCTCGAGCTGGCGGATATCCAACTAGCAAACAATTATCTGCCATCCTCGACGACGCTCAGGTGAGATAATACGTTTTTCGATTTATGTTGTTTTTAGCTCAGATATCTGAACACATGATTATTAACTAGTCGAAATGTGGTTATGTCAGGTTGAAGTCATAACTGAGTTGATGCCATCGAGGGAGGAGGAGGCTCACGGATATGGGCGATGCGAGACCGATCCGCACAATGAAGATGAGCCGACTCCCGATTCCATCCCATACCCCGAGGAGATACGTGAATGGAATATATAATGTTCATCGCTATGTGTTATCTGACTTTCGTTAAATAAAAATTAATTGTCAATGTTATCACCCGTGTAGGACCGTGATTTGGTTGACCGACGATTGTCTCCGAGGAGGGCATCACCGTCGCCGAGGGCATCACCGTTGCCGATGCCGTCACCGTCTCCCCCCCCCGAGGCCATCACCGTTGCCGATGCCGTCACCATCTCCCCCCCCGAGGAGATCACCCCCGCCTATGAGATCTCTTTCTCCTCCATCCAGGCACCTACCCCATGGATCTCCTGCACTCGATGACCTGCATGTCCTTCTGACTGCATTTATGGTGGAGATGAGAGGGGAGATAGGGGCGATGCGAGAGGATATAGTGGCGCTTCGAGGGGAGATGTGAGAGGAGGTGGGGGCACTACGGGACGATGTAGGGGAGATGCGGACCGAGATCTCAGCCGAGATATCGAGCTTACGTCAGGATGTCTCAGTGCTACGCACCCATATATCAGACCTTGACGTGACAGTCGTAGCTCTTCGATCCGATATAGCAGGACTACGAGGAGATGGTGATGGACGGGGTGGTAGACGGGGTGATGGAGAGGGAGATCGAGGTCACTCACCATTATGGTCAGATGATGGATTACAGTCACTATGGACGGCGGTCCGTGGGATGCCGGAGGTGAGGGTGCAGGAAGCAGGGTCAGGGGGGATGACCCAGATGGCAGTTGAGATGGGGAGCCACGAGGAGACGATGGCAGGGGTACAGGAGGCGGGGGTACAGGAGGCGGGGGTGCATGAGGCGGGGTTACGGGGGGTGACCCAGATAGCAGTTGAGGTGGGGAGCCACGAGGAGACGATGGCAGGGGTACAGGAGGCGGGGGTTCAGGAGGCGGGGGTGCATGAGGCGGGGGTGTCCCAGATGGAGACGGTGGCGGAGGCTGTGACCCCGACAGCGGTGGAGAGCACGACCCCCGAGGTGGTGGATGCCGCTAGTACACCCGGGGTGGGCGCGGGGGAGAAGCGTGGCGCTGCCGACGTGGAGCAGGTGGTCGGCAAGAGGGCCAGGGTACCGTCGCAGTATGTCGTTTCTCCATACACAGCCGAGACAAAGAGGAGGACGTACATTGATGGGACGTACCCCAATCTCTTCAGGGAGGTGGATCCCGCGAAATGGAGACTGTTCGAGCCGGTATGGAGATCGATGAGGCCCGGGGTATGTACTGTATTAATTTATTAACGTGCATTACGTTTACTGTACTACGCGTCATTTAACATTCGTTTTGTATTGTTTTCAGAGCCAGCCACACGATATCTTCCAGGACGATCCCTGACGCATACAAATGGTTCCACGACATCAGCTGGCCTGGAGCATGGCTCGCCGACGATGTAAGTGAATTAGGCTTATTTTTAATGATATTATATACTCACCGTTGTATATGAATTGAAATAATATTTTCAAACGTAACGTATTGATTTTTCACTGTCCCAGCACATTGACATGGCCATGGATTTGTTGCGTGATCGTGCTAGACGATTTCCAATATCGTTTGCCCTTCCTGGACGACTTATACTGAACACCGAGTTTTCACGTGCTATTGTCATAGAGTACGATTCGCTCCAGCGAGTGGGTAACACGTACACGATCCCCGATTACATGATGGAGTGGGTACTCGGAGTGTGGCCGAGTGTCGGAGGGAAGCCTTGGGAGGAATGTACACATCTATACATACCAGTGATCGCGAACCTGCACTGTTTTGCTGTAGAGATCATATTCGCGGACTCCACTATCTATGTGTATGACTCCGATCATTCGTGTCTGACACAAGGCCAGCTCGAACAGGTATTGGAGCCTCTAGCTGTGATTGTTCCTATGATGGCTAGACGAGCGGATGTGATTGTGGGAGATAGACTAGCCATCGTGCGGAACATGACGACGACGAGACAATCTGTATCGTAAGTGTTTATAATTTTGTTATTACCTATAATATTATTTGTTTGTAACTGCACGATTTCTGATGTAAATTGTCTAACACGTTATGATATTAATTGCAGGGGGGACTGCGGCATGTTTGCAATAAAATACATAGAATTTTTGAGTATATGACAGAAGGTTGATGGAATCAACCAAGCATGGATTAACATTTGGCGTCGAAAATTAGCTGCCGACTTGTATTTTTTCAATTGTGATCTGTAAATATTATGACAATTATTTTTGTAATTATAAGTAATTGTAAATATATGCGTATTTATAAATGTGTATGAAAGTTTCTTTGGAAAAATATTATTCATTTATAATTATTGTAAATTTAATATATATGAAATTTATAAATACTGACTTGAAGAAAAATATTATTCATTTAACATCAATGACATTACACCGTCAGCTAATTGTCACTCAGAGGAACCTGACTATTACAATTAACACGAGTATGACCGACTTCTCTACATCTGCCGCACCTACGCGGTCGAGGAAATTCTCCAGTTGAGGGTATTCTAGAAGTACGTGGACGTCCAGGGCCACGCGGTTCAATTATCGGTGGTGACAAGTTATTAAACGAGAGAATACGATCAGGAACTTCCCAATCAGCTTCGTTTGGAAGGGGAAATATAGTGTCTGCATACACTGCTCTCCAATAATCAGCCGTGTAATAATCAGAGCATAATGTAGTCGGTGCAAAACCTTTGTGCATAGCTACTGCGACTGCATGCTCGCATGGAAAACTCTCCAACTGAAATCGATAACATGTGCATGTGTTGATTGTCAAGTCCATCATGTATGCCAGATGACGTGAACAATGTACAGAGAAGCGCGACTCATCCAACGGTTCCACAACCAACCTTCTCCCGACCTCCGCAGCCTTGAATAATTTATCCTCTTGAGCCGGGGCTAGCATACTCGTGCAATTATGTGATTCCGCACGTCGATCGTGAAACCACTGCTGCAGCTTGGTACGGATGTTCTCAATCATTGCAATGATTGGCAACTCTCGATCCTTCTTGAACAATGAATTCAGAGACTCCACGTTGTTCGACGTCATCAAGTTGTACCGACGTCCTGAAAAATGTGATCGCGCCCAATGTTCCATCCCCATATTGGTAAGATACTCCCATGCCGGGTACGACTTATTTCCTATCTCGGCCATAAACATATTACAATCCTCAACACTGTAAGCTTCAGCCGCACTCCTAAACAATCCAACTATGCCTTTGCCCCTATACTTAGTCTTTAGATTACCCTGTATATGGTACATGCAGTACCCGTGATGTGCTTCGGGGAAAACTTCAGCAATAGCATTTATCAGAGATTGACCTCGATCAGTTATAAAGGCAAGATCCTCGACATCCCCGATCACTTCCCTAAGCTTCGTAAAAAACCAACACATTGCCATATCATTCTCACTGTCGACTACGCCGAATGCAAGTGGGTAAATCTGGATGTTGGGATCTTGACATGTAGCAATAATTAGTTTCCCCCCATACTTCGATTTCAGAGTTGTACCGTCGACTAAAATTACGGGTCGCATCGCATTTTTAAATCCTCTGATGCATTGACCAAGAGCTATGAATAAATACTTAAAACAATTCTCACCCTCCGTCGCAATGAAATAAGGGGAACCGTGATTAGTTGTCCCCAAATTATGGCAGTATTGAGCCAATTTCGCATAACTTTCCTCGGCCGAGCCCATTAATTGCTCCAACGCGCATTCTTTGGCCTTCCAGGCCTTCTTGTAACTTAGTTTCACTCCGTAGTTTCGTCGGACGTCGTTCACGATGTCAGAAGGTCTATAAATCGTCCGTGGGTCCTCATACTTGTCCATTATTTGTCGACCAATAAACCATGACTGAGCTTGTCTGTGATCGTTTACACGAGTTCCCAATCCGCAAGTATGTTCTCGGGTATACTTGCGAACTACAAAAGACTCATTCGTTTCCATCTTAGTCGCTCGCAACCGCCAATGGCAATTATCGTTGACGCAAACAAGTGTCAACAAAGACTTGTTTGATTTCTTTACCTTGAACTCGAAGTTGAATTTCAATGCCAGCTCGTGCACAGCTACCTGTAGATCTGTCTTCGTGACAAACTGCTGCTCAACGTGCAGATCATCATCATCGGGAGCCACACGTGAATAATTAGATGATGGTCCACTTGTTCCAGCCTCTGTGTTTCCCACTCCACTCACATCTACGCCGGGATAAAGCAGCCAAATCCTCATTCGTAAATTCATTTGCATTCATGTTCTCGCTGTCTTGAACTACCGACTGAACTCTGTGCGGCACATCGATATCACGATCAGGTAAAACTGTCTCGGGAATATTAACCTCATCCTCGCAAGCTATCTGCACTGTATCCCAAAAACCTGTTGCACCATCTGAGCCGGCATTTATGCCTTCCGTGTCATCCTTCTTCACTAATGTCACGCAAATAGGGGTCATTTGCGTTTTGTTCAACTCAAACAGATAATTCACATGAACATCAGAATTAATCTTTGTAGGTGGAATAGAAAAAGGCAAATGCTCTCTGAATTGAAATCTTAATACCATATCGTATCGAGATGAATCGACGTCCAGACTTTTCTGAATATCATCAAACAATTCCTCGTACGATGTACTCTCTGTTATATGTGTTGGAACACTATTTTGTATATCATTCGACCATTTCCATACCCATCGATTACTTTCATCCAATTCGAAATCACCAAAGTAACAAATTGGGAGTACAATCCTCATATCTGCATGGCAAAATTTATTTATTCAAAAATTGGGCTCACAGCGTCAATTAAAACAAGAAATAAATTTAAGCCGGCAGTAAACAACCGAACAGCCGAACATTACAATCGGCTGTACACAGCCGAATGTTCGGCTGTTCGGCTGTTTACAGCCGATTATTCGTCTGTTCGGCTGTAAACAGTCGATTATTCGGCTGTAAACGACGTTCGTCTGTTTTTGTCGTGTGGTTTGACAATCGAAAAATTTAACTGAAGATAAAATTTTTTCTTCTATTCGTGCTAAAAAAATTATATACAGATGCTACAAAATTTATCTGCTACAATCCATACATTTTAATGTTTTGATTTTTAATATACATTTAACGAAAACAAAATTAACATATGTAAATATACTTATCGGTTTGAAGTTATTGGCAGAAAACAATTTTTTCCTTCAGCTATCGATATTTTTGAGATTGAAGAAGATGAGAGAGTTTTTATCTGTGCAGGATCTAATTCTAAAATTTTCAGCAAGGATTGTTTGATTTTTATTTGTTAAGTAAAAGGGTAGTATTGTATTTTACAAAATATCATATTTGTAATTGTTTTATATACTTAATGGTATTTTTGTCTTTTGATATTTTTTAGGCCAATGTGGGAATATGATAGAATAAAAAGTCAATTTGAAAATTTGGGCCTTTGACTAGGCCAAACTGGGAAGAACCCCCGAAACGTGTGCCATTCTTATGTATTTATAGTAGATAGACTTGCATCAAGGAATTACGTAAAAATAACCCAAATTTGAACTCATATTTTCAAAGTAACCCCAAAATGATGTCAAATTTCCAAAATCACCTTTGTCCACTTTAAAATTCAGAAAGTCCCTAAAATACCCTCAATATAAGAAAATTTCAAACAAGTCATTCTATAATAAATCAAATTACATTTTGGTCCCTAAAAATCTTGATTTGCTAAAAACTTTGATTTTAACTGCACAAAAACCCTATATAGAAATCATGAAAATTATAAAAGAAGGTAAATATTACAAGTTAAAAATAGATAAGGAATATTATATATTATAACTCATTCCTAATAAATTAAAAATAATAACATTAGGTATAATTAAAGAATTGTCTAGAGAAATAAAAGAACAAGTAGTACATAAATTAATTATAGATACGATAAAAGATAAACATATATATGAAATAATTATAAAAGAATTCGAAAGTATTTTTTATTATTATGAAATATACGAATCCTCATAAAAATTATGGAAATTGAAAATACTTATGAATTAGAAATCGAAGTATACAAAGAAATAGAAGGATATGCTTTAAAAGGAAAATTTGATTGGGAAAAATTTAAAAAAATAAATAAAGCAGAGTTAAATCTTAGACCACCAGGAGAAAATAGATTATTTAATATTTTAGGATCAACTTTTAGAAGGAAAAAGTTAGTCATTAATGAATATCACGAAATAGAAAAAGTCATAGATGTCAAAGATATACAGGAAAAAATAAAACTAAATCTAATAAATAAATAAAAATATTAATGAATTTTCAGGAAAATTAGAACAAGAAAAAAAAAAGTAAAATATCTTATATTTATCTTGTTGGAGTACAAATAATAATAAAATCATGTTTTAAAGAAGGAATTAATAACCCTATAATTCTTAATTTACAAGATGAAAGATGTATTACAGCAGAAAATGGAAATTTAGGAATAGTCAAAGGAAATTAGCCTATGAAAAATTAAAATTTACTTGTTATCCTAGATATTGTGTACATATAAATGATAAAAATCTAGATGATTGTCTAAGTTTACGTTTTAAGATGACTAATAAAATATTAAAAGATGATAATAAAGTTTTTATTATATTATACCAAGGATTATATTGTTATACAAATAGTAATTATGGAAATATATATAAAGAAAAACATTTTATAGAAATAGAAGAAGAATTTAGATATATAGGAGAAGCAATCCTACCTAGTGAACAAGATATAGAAGAAATAGAAAATTTTGAAATAGGATATGATGATGCTATAAGTATAGATCAACCTATAATACCAAAACAAATAACTTATAAATAAAATAAGATAATTATTGGAAGTAGCTCAACAAAATATGATATTTCAAAAATAAGACAAAATAAGAATAATAGTGTCTATGGAATTAAAGGAAAATTATTTAATGGAAATAAATGGATAAATGAAAGTAAAATACTTATTGATACAGGAGCAAGTCAAAATCATATTTGCTCTCATTGATGAAGGAATTAAAAAGAAACAAGTTGAACCATATAACTATAGAGACTTTGAAGGAAAAATAAACTCTTGTGATATTATAGGACAAGTCCAAATTAAACTTGGAAGTTTATTATTAAACATAGAATGTTACATAAATAATAACATGAACTTTGATGAACATCCAATATTATTAGAAAATTCATTTTGAGAAAGTCTTGATAATTATAAAATAGAAAAGGAATGAATTCTTATTATACATCAAGGAATAACTATATATTGCCCTAAAGAAAAATGAGTAGAAAAATAAAATTTTCAATAAGTGTATATATACAAATAATCGTATTTGAATAAAAAATAACTACTTGTGCCTTAATTGACATAGGAACTGAAATCACCGTCTTTAAAGAATTCTTATTATCTAACTGGATAGAAAACAAACAACAATTAACTTTGCAAGGAGTAACTGGAGTAAGAGAGAATCCTTAAAATACAAAAAATGAAAATATAGAAGTCATTATAGGATCTAAAATTGTAACTATAAAAAATGTCTATCAATATAATATAAATGATTGTGATATTATTTTAGGAAACGACTTTTTACAACAATTTAGTCAATATAGCCAAAATATTTATACAATACAATTAAAAACACCATGTGGACACCTATTAAAAATAGTCAGAGAATTCAAACCATTCAGAGTTCAGCCAGCCCAACATGGTGATAAGATTGAATATTTACTCAAATTACTCAATTATAAAATTAAAACAATAACATTTGAACAAATAAAAGATATTCTTGCAAAAAATTATAGTGAAAATCCTTTAGAAAAATGGGAAAAAGTAAAAATTTATGCTAAAATCGAATTAGTAGAACTCGCCATACTCATTAGGGTAAGACCTATGCTCTATAATTAAGAAGAGAAAGAAGAATTTAGAAAATAAATTACCGAATTACTAGATCAAAAACTAATAAGAAAAAGTAATAGTCCTCATAGCAGCCCAGTCTTTATGGTTAGAAATCATTTAGAAATAAAAAGAGGAAAAGCAAGAATTGTTGTAAATTATAAAGAATTAAATAAAAACACCAAATTTGATGGATATTATCTACCTAATAAAGAAGTGTTAATAAACATTGCTAAAAATAAGTATTATTATTCAAAATTTGATTGTAAATCAGGATTTTGGCAAATAAAATAAGAAGAAAATAATATACTTTTAACAACCTTTAGCACGCCTCAAGGACATTATGAATGGTTAGTAATGCCTTTTGGATTAAAAAATGCACCACAAATTTATCAAAGAAGAATGAATGATATATTTAAAAATTATGATTATTTAATCGTCTATGTTGATGATATACTTGTTTGTTCTAAAAAATATAATGATCATCTTATTCATCTTAAACAATTTACTACAATTTGCTCCAACGAAGGAATAATATTTAGTCAATAGATAGCAGAAATAGCTAAAGAAGAAATAGAATTTTTAGGAATGATAATAAATAGTCTTGGAATAAAACTTCAACTACATATTTCTGAAAAAAATAGTCTTTTCCCAGATAGACTTGAGAATAAACAACAAATTCAAAATTTTTTAGGATGTTTGAATTATACAAAAGGATTTAAAGAAAAAATTGCAGAAAAAAGAAATAAACTTCAAAAACTTTTAAGAAAAAATAATAAACTTGGATGGAATGAACAACACACTCTTTGTGTTAAAAATTTAAAAGAACATTGTAGGAACCTACCAAAATTAAGATTATCAGATGATAAAGATAAATTAATTGTTCAAACAGATGCATCGGATACATATTGGAGTGCTCTGTTAAAAACTGATTTAAACGAAATTTGTAGATACACAAATGGAACTTTTAATAATGCCGAAATTAATTATTCAACAAATGAAAAAGAATTGCTTGCTGTAATAAAAGGATTTAACAAATTTAAAATGTTTTTACTACCAAAAGAGTTTATTGTTCAAACCGATAATACTCAACTTAACGGATTAGTAAATAATAAATTGGACAATTTGCCACAAAATAGAAGACTTCATAGATGGCAAGTGTTACTTTCGTTCTACAACTTTAAATTTGAATATATAAAAGAAAAGGATAACTCATATGTTCACTTTCTTAGCAGGAATTATGAATTTGAAGGAGAAGATCAGCCAGATCTCTCAGAGAATTGAAGAAGTCCTTTTGGACTATAATACCAATCGTTTAAAACTAACAGATGAATATTTGCAGATTAGACAAAGCATTTTGGAGATTAATAAATTACAAGATCAACAAGATCATATTATTAAAGAAATTATTGATCAAGTATCTTTAATTTCTGATTTAAAAATCTCAAATGAAAAGGAGTTTCCGTCCTTGCAAAAGGAGAAAACTTTCTCAGAAATAGCTGGTCATAATCCCTATAGGGAAATTAAAATAGCCTATGGCGAATCAAAAGAAGAAAATGTCACTCTTAGTTCATCAGGACGAAATGACAAAAACAAAAGCTCAGTACAATTGTCTACTCGAAAGAGTGAATTGTCGACATAGATATAGCAAAACATGGATTGTGAGTCATATCTCTTAAAGAGAAAACTTCCCTCAAAAAAGGCCCATTGGATAAGCCTACTGTTTACAGTGAAATCCAAAAAAATAAAAATGAAAAAGGAGCCATTGGCACTAGTGGCCAAACATCTTTATCAAAGGGTCCACTTGAACAACCCACTTGCAAAAGTGAATTCGAGTATGATGAACTTGAAAGTAATAAGAAAAAATCATTTACAAGAAGCATTCACATCAATCTTCATCCTATGAAAAATGAGTATTATGAATTCGCAGAATTTATTTATAAATTCAAAAGTGGAGAATCCCTTTACACCACGGCTCAACCCACAGCAATTTACCCAAAGATCAGTGCAGTCCCAGGAGCTAGTCCTAAAATTGTTCGAAAACTTGCAAATTATGGATTTCTTGATCGAGTTTTTCCAAGCCATGATTACAAAGAGATTTCACTCCTTGATGAAGAATTTGTTAAAAGCGTTAAAAAGTTTAAAGAGACACCGGTTGAAATCAGATTCTACACCATCTGTCCAGAATATAGCGAACCAGAATGGTATAATGAACAACATTTTATAACAATCAGGAAGAATAAGGGTTTTCCTTTAAAAGAAATTCAATTTGAGAATGAATTACCAAAATTTAACAAAAACTGAATGCTTTACAGAAGAGCTCTTGGAATCAAATCAGTAGTTTCTACTATAGAATTTTTCTATAGTGAAAATTACATTACTCTTGGAGCTTTCAATAATTGAATACTCGTTTGTCGAGGAGATAAAAAGTCAAAATTGCTTGAAGATAAGATTGAAGAAATCCACATGGATAGATTTCCAGATCAGAAGAATGCGTCAAAAAAGCATGTCGACTCATAGGTCACACTCATGTCATAAGGAAATAAAAATGTGACATAAAGGTTGTCGACGGTGCTAATAATGTAGCACTATAAAAGAAGAAGTGGACAACGCACTAGACAGCTGGAATCAATAATTCAACCACTTGATTAAAGTTTTCAACAACTTTATTAAAAAAAGACGACAAATGAAGAAGGAAGCAACAACTAGAATCAACCACTTTATTAAAGTATTCAACTGCTTTATTAAAGTGGAAAGAATTATTGAAGACACCTGACATCAAAAGAATGGAGAAAAGCTTCTCGGTGAAGCGAGTTCCATCTATAAAGAGAGAGACATATCTTGAAGAGAGGCAGAATCGAAGAAACTATTCTTTTTTCTTTTTTTTCTCTTCGAATCATCTATGTCTGTAACATTAGCTTAAAAAGTCCTCTCATAAAGGAATCATTTTGTAATACTATCCTTGTATTATAAACTTTCATTTTTCATGTCTCAATAAAATAAGTTTGTTCTGAGTAAAATCTTTTACTACGTTTTGATTCCTATCATACACAGTGAGTCTATTTTAAGAGTCTTGAGTGCCTGTTTATGCCTAAGATGGTCTGTTGGCCGACTTTGATAGACAAAGATGACCAGTGACGTTGAGAAATCTTGCCCTTGTGCGAAGCGTAGTAAGACCCTTTACTTAAAATAAATTTTGATTGTTGAACATGTTTCAGTAGAAGATTATAATTGAAGGATTATATTATGAAAATATTTCTTCTATGAGCACTTCACACAAATCATCTATGTTTAGATCAAAATATTTATGGATACATATGGATTATTATGATGAAATATTAACCCTTGTTGCTATACATTTAAAAAGAGTTTTACCTAGTGATATAATAAAAAGAATACTTAAAGAATATTTAGATCATGAAATAAATGAAATGATTAATGACGAAATTTATAACTCTTTTTTATATGATTATGACAATGAATATGATGATTGTTATGATGGAAATAATACTGAATAGAATGATTTAATGATTTTACTTCCAAAATATTGAACTCTTTCAAATTCACCAATTATTGGTATCAGAGTCACAGATAAAAGATCTTATAAAATCAAAAAATCTATTATGAATCAAACCTCTAATTCAAATTTTTTTAGGATAATTCAATCTAATAATTGTAATCAATGTAATCAATATCTCTTAAATAAAAAATATAACCTAGATATGAAAAATTATTGGAATAAGAGATATAAAGAACAAATTATAGCCGGAGTTTGTAAAGAATCCTTAGGAACTTATTATAATAAAAAAGAAGAATATAGTAATTTAGCAAGTAGCAATTTGAAAGAAATAATTTTACATCTAGTTTTAGTACATAAAATATGCCTTAAATAACTTGAAAATATTGTAAAGAAAGAATAGATTATTATAACGAAGAATATGAAAAAGAAAGTAATAATGAAAAACGATTAGAAATTAAAAGAAATATTAAAAATTAGATTAAAATTCAAAATGATATTATTAGAGAAACTCTCAATTTACAACTTCGAGTTGAAGATGAATTACAAAATAATTTAGCCAATTTAATAAGAAGTTTAAGGCAAAATTTAAATCAACCAGACTAATATGGAATTTTCAAAATTAAAATTTCATAAACAAGAAATAGAAAATATTAAACTAACACCTGGAAGTTATGAAAACAGGGGATATAATACTACTACATTTCAACATTTAAGTTCTTGGGGTAATAATAATGGATGGATGAACATAATAACTAACTGGACTAATGAATTTTTATGGCAACAATTAGGAAAACTAAAATAAAAAGATATTAAAACTATAGAAGAAATAAATAATATTGATATCAACGATGATTTGACCAAAGAAAAACTAGAAACTATTAGTAAAAAATTCTTGATGAAACCTTACACGAAGGAATCCAAAATCAAATAGCAAAAATTGCACAGAAAAATAATGTTAGTAAGATAGCAGACTTAGAAGAAAAGATAAAAAAATATTAATTATAAAATATATTTTTATTAGAAAAATTAGGATTTGAACCACCCTATAAGAAAATTAAAAGATGAGTATGAATGATAAAATTTGTCTAATAGAAAAAAGTATAAAAATAATTGATGAAAAAATAACTAGGATTGAAATAAATTATGAAGAAGAAAAAGAAAAACTACAGAATAATTTTTTAAGAATAGAAAATCTTTTAAATAGAATAATAGAAAATTTAAATAAAGAGAAACCATTTAAACCAGATTATACAGAAGAACTTATTGAAGTCAGGAAGAAAATTAAAAAATATGAAGAATTAATAAAGTTAAATGTAGGATTAAAAGATGATATTGAAAGATTATTAGTTGATCTTAAAAAAAAAAAAAAATCTAATAGATAGAGAATGAAAATCAGCTATAAAATAGCAATGAACGAAGAGATAGAAAACTTGATATTTGACTTAGAAGATTTAAAAATCTGTGAAGAAATAACTAAAAATCATATGGTTGGAAGAACAAAAGGACCACGAGCAGTTAAACAAAAAGATTATGGAGAAACTAGCACAGCTAGATATGAAACTGAAATTGATCATAGAAAATATGTTAATACAAAAGTTGATTTTAAAATTAGAAAAGAAAAAATGTATAGAGACTAATTTAAACCAGTAATAAGAGAATCAAACCCAATAAAGATTACAGGATCTTATTTATACCTAGATTGTGAATTAGATAATAGAAAAGCTATAAATGAATGGAATACTAATATGATATCACACTTTAATCATAACCGTAGTAATACTGATAATAAAAATAGAACTGAATATTTATTAGCAACTTTTAAAGGAAATACAGCTAATTGGTACCTAGGATTAGATGAGACAACAAAAAGAATTTGGAAAGATAGTATTGAAGCAGGATTTAGAATTAGTATAAATGAATAAATAAATAAAGTTGCAACAAGAATTTATAGAGAATTTGCAGGAGAAGTTTGGGTAACTGAAAGCACTAGAGTTAGGACAGAAGAAATAGAGGATGCTAAAAATAGAATTGAACATTTACAAATCTGTAACATGTGTTATCTTAATGAATATTGTTGTGAATACAGTAAATACTATTATATGATGTCCGGAAGAGGAGCTGATAATGATCATTATAAAGAAGTTTTTATTAGGAAATTACCACCACCATGGAATAATTATTTTCAAAATAAGATTAGAGAAAAATAACTTGGAAGAAGTATAGAAGCCTATACATTAGGATTTATAATAAAAACTATAAAAGACGAAATAAGTACAATGTGTAGTAATTAAATGATTTATAAACAATCAGGATTTATACAAGATAAAATTTGTTGTGGAGATACTGAAGTACCTGAAAATTGGGGATGTTATGAATATAAACGAAAAAGAAAAGCAAAAAATAAGAAGTATAAAAAATATAAAAAAATTTAAAAAGAAATACTTTAAACCTAAAAGAAAATATTTTAAAAGAAAATATAAAACTTATAATAAAAAATCTTTAGATAAAAAAAGATGTAGATGTTGAAATTGTAATGAAAAAGACATATAAGCACCGAATGTCCAAAAAAGAAAGTTAGAATATTAACTACAAATTTTGATCAAATTAAAGATGAATGTGAAGAAATTAATTTTGAAGAAATAAAAACCGATGAAGAAATTTTTGAAAAAAAATCAGATTCAGAAGAAAATTCTAGTGAAGACGAATAATATGCCAGGATATACAATTCAAGGATTAGATAACTTATTAGAAAAATTATTAGATAAGATAAATGATATTACTAATCAAATGGAAAGATTAAATGAATCATCATCCGAGGAATATTATATACTTGCAGAAAATTTTGATAGATATATTGCAGATTATGCTAATCTATTAGATCAAAGAATGAATTTATATACTAAAATTCGAGATAGAAGAAATGGAGGACGAAATTAAAAAGACTATTCTAAGATAAGGATGTATCCTGCAATAAACAAGAGTTCATTTCACTACGGGCGTTTTTGTCTTTTACTAATTATGATAATATTATTATTTTAACGGATCAAAATGAAAATAGGACCTTTTGACTGGGTCAATCTTAAAAGTACCCCACTTACACTACCAACTTTAAAGAATTGAATTATTTGATTTCGACAGTACACTGTTTACGTCACTGGATTATATGCTTTTGATAAGGTTATAAGCTTTCGATAGTTTACCTTTATTCTGTATTGTGAAACAGGATTGGGTGCTTATGCTTTCCATGGTTATCCATTTTACCTTTATTCTGTACTGTGAAACAGTAAATTCTACTTATCTTAGGGTCCGTTTAATTGTAAAGGTGAAAAATGGGTGAAAAGAAAATGAATGACAGGAAATTGAATTGCCCACAATTTATTTTAGAGAGAATTGTAATTAATGGTGTTTGATTGATATAATTTTTCACCTAATACGTTTGACTTTATTTTTAATGCAAATTGTTACTTTTTAGGATATATTTTTTTATAATCTGTATTAAAATTTGTTTGGATTACAAAAAAATAAAAAAAATTGAACTTTTTTTTGTGTTCGTTTGATTTTATTTTTCATGCAAATTGTCAATTAAATGGATAAATTTTTTTTACTATTGGATTTAGAATATGTTTTCATTACCAAAAAGTAAAAAAAAAAAAAAAAAAAAAAAAATGAAAAACAATTTCCCACCAAAATCATGGGAAAATAAAAGGTGAAAAATGTGCTTTAAATGGTTGTACCTATAAAAGGGGTGAAAATGAATTCCATGAAAAAATTATACAATCAAACACCAAGGGTGGAAAAAAGAATTAGTTTTCCTTTTCCACCCAATTTCACCCCAATCAAACACTACTTAAGGTTCTTGTTTCCACTAAACTATTAAGAATAAATCTAGTTGTACAGATGGACTTGACAGATCCCTCACTGTAGTGCGGGCCCCACCTGTATTTAAAAAAAAAAATTTGTTCCAGGCCGCGCCCATGTGAGTTATATGTTAACCCCCTGTCAAGCTCATCTATACAACTAGCATGACTGAACTATTAAATATCATAACTTTGAAAATTGTGGAGAATTTAATCCCTAATAATTTAGCATATCTTTGTTCAGTGTTTTTAAACATTTCATAATCAAATAAAAAAAAATAAAATCCAATTATTTATTTATCCATAGATTTTGTGTCAACGACTCAATTCTATTTAGTTATTTAGCCTTAATTTAGGAAAAAATTATAAACAATTTTATTTATAGAATAAAAATGAGCGATGAATAAACAAATATTAACTTTTGTATCCATTAAAATGTGTGATTGAAAATAAAATTTGAACGTTTGTAAATTTGTCAAATGAAAAATTGTAAACAAAACCGTTTATACTTTCCAAACAAGCTCTAAGCATTTGTAACTTACATCAGTCCTTAATTTCAAGGCTTATCATTCATTGTCTCTCTTGTGTTTGGTTTAAATAAAAATTAGTTTTTTAGTAAATTTTTTAAAAAATGATAAAATATGCGATTGAAAAATTATAAATCCTCCTAAAATATGTTATTAAAATTTGATTGTTAATTTTAACTTGTATTTTATTCAAATTTTTAATTGAACCAAAAGGGAATTGAGACCCTATTTAATTCTCATTATTTGTAGAATGAAAATAAAAAATATAACCGTTATGAATCCCATACAAGAAATGAAAAATAAAAAATTATGACTAAATATGATTGATAACGATCATATATTCATTTTTATAGATAATTAATGAAAAATAAACGAGGCTAATCTTTTTCTCTACTCATGCTAATTAATTTTGAAATAAATATTGTGTATTATAAAAATTCATTAGATATAAGAAATAAAATTTATTTATTAAAGAAAAAGTAATGGGATAAATAGAAAATGATTAATGTCCATTTAAATAAATGTACTTGTATCGTTATAATGTCAAATATCAACCGATTTACTAACGGCTCTTTTTAAAAAGTTCTAACGACGAAAGCTATACTCATAATAACCGTACCATACAAACCCTTAATGCAACACCAAATGAACCTTGTATCAAGGTTTCTCTTTTATGCGGTCATCGAATATTGTGCTTCGTATTTTTGAACCCGTTCAACACGATGCAGTATTCAAAAGATTCACTGGGTGGGTAACTAACAAATTAGTACAAGGATTTCCAATGTGGTTTCTGTAGGTAATACCCAAAAAAAAAAAAAAAAAAAGTAGGAAGCATTTTAAACCTTTCCTAGAAGATCCAACATATATTATGAGTGTGTTCAAAATTCAAAATCTGTCAACACCAGTAATCCATGCAAATGAGAACACATTGTAATTATGAATTTGAATTCTACTGATAACAAGAAAAATAAATTAATAGTTCAAATAATTAATAGAAACATAAATTAGGTAAAAAGAAATTAAAGTTAAATTCAGTAGACTATTAAAAGAAGCCATGCAACAAGCTAATACTTTATACTAATAAAACGCCTAATATGAAAACTCAAATGTTACAGAGCCCAACGCATCCAATTTTACACACTCCAATAACTAATCTATTCCAAATTTCTCATGGTTCTGAATAATACAGAAATAAACACATTATTCATAAACTAAACTAAAGCAACATTTAACATACGAGGAAAAGGAGAAGAAAAGAACTCAAATGAGGAAATTAATCTACCTTAAACTTCCATTAGAAATGTGCACGGTTAATTGGACTCTTCCAGTTGTGCAAACCAAACCCCATTTTGATTTCAGCCAGGCTTGATTTCAAATCCAATACTTAAAAGGGCTGGAGCTAATTTCACTGTGTTGTCCCCACCCAGATTCAATGCCTCACCTGTCAACTCACCTTCTTTGTCCACTGACCATTGGGTAGTTTGGTTCAGATGTGACTCTGTTTTGATAATGTGCAGATTGTGCACGGATGCCTGAGAAGCAGCGGTAACAAGAGGACTCCTCATTGGGCCATGACGTTTTTTTGGTACTGGCATGTCATGGTCATGCACTCCCTTATAGGTTATTATTACAGCCCTTGTGTTATCTACAGCCCTCTCAATATGCTTTCTAACAGGACATCCCGCTGATGTACACTTGTAATAGTTCCTGGAGTTCATTCAACGGATAATTAATAATTTAACATCAAGAGAAAGCCAAAAGTAGCATATGTTTCAAAATATGAAACCCTACAAGACCATGCAAATATTTCTAACCAACTGCGAAGATGGTTTCATACGTGCAGAAATGAAAATGATGTCCTGAATATGGCTGCTGCTAGCCAATAACATGAATATTGACGCACTAGTCAATCGACGGCTGATGGGCATCCAATTTGACAGTCATCAACCATCATAGTCATCAGCCATCAGTCGTCAAAATTTTAGGTATGATGGATGGACAGTGAACAGAATTCATTGTTACAGTTGCAGTAAGAATGTCGCGAATTCAGAAAACCTAAATGTTTTAATAAATCACTTCTTAAGAATAGAAGCTTCTATGAATGGTCATGCCTTCATGATTTCAACATGGACACTACACGTAAAAAACACTAAAATTATGTACCATGTGTTCTGCATTTATTTAAGGAGATTTCAGTATTGGTAACTATAACATCATACTAACAGAAACCAATAGAAAGAAGTTACTCGTCAAAAAATTTGCACATTGCCCAGAAGATCTGCAAGTCAAGACTCAAGACATCAAGTACCACATATAAGTACCCATTTCTTATTTGACAATTGAGGAAAAGGAAGAAAATCATGACAGTGTGAAGCAGTATTAAAGCTATTGGAATTGTCAATGGTTGGAAATCAGATGATAATCCAAGTCCACAAAGATGGGAGGCCCTTTTCCTTTGCAAAGGGAATAACACAAATGTGATAAAAATTGGATAATAGTAAGATACAAGCACACCGATGGCAAAATTTACTCCCAAAAAATCAGAAGAAAAAGATAGATTTATTTGGTGCTGTCACATGAGTCCTTTCTATTGGTATAATAGTTATTTCTGAGGCAGAAGATCTAGAGACACATGATTGAAGGCGAGATAAATAATATATCACAAGAAGGCATCCTCAGAATTTTAAAGAATTAGAACCTCAAGGACACATTTGGTACTAGGAGGATAGGGGGGATAGGATTAAGGAGAACTATGGTGGATTGTTGTACTACGGCTTTCGATGCTACACTGTATTCGAATAACATAAGTATTGAAACTTAAAAATATTGATAAAATATTTTTTTATATATAACTTACAAGTAAATTATTGATTTATAAGTGATTTTTTACTCATAAGTAAATATTTTAGTTATATGTAAGTTCTTTATTTATGACTGATTGTTTAGTTAAATGTGATATTTTCTTTTACCTATTAAGTAAATTTTTTTACTTATAAATAATTTTTACTTAAGCGTGAATTTTGAACTTGTCAGTTTTTTTCATTTACACGTAAATATTTTACTTATAGTGAATTTTTAACTCATAAGTAATATTTAACATATACCAGAGTTTTTTACTTGTAAGTGACTTTTTAAATTAGAAGTATAATTTTTTACTTATAAGTGACTATTTTACTTAATAGTAAAATTTTATTCATAAGTGAAAATGATTTATTTTAATTTTTCTGACGTGTGAATAAATTCTGGTCATTTCAAACCTTACTTTATGTGAAGAAATTTATTGCGATACTGTGTATTAGCATGTGGGCTTGAGGATTGGGGTGGGTAGGGTGGGCCGGTGGGGGGATTACAGTTCCTAACAGTAGCATGTAAGGGTAGGGTGGGGCGGAATTAGTGTACCTGAGAGGGGGTGGGCGTGGTGGGTTAATATTATTAAAACTTGTGTTAGTACATGACCACACATTTATCAGTCTTAACCCATCTATTTATAGGGATTAAATTTATCCGGATGGGTTAAGGTAGGATAACTTGACCCGATTAATTTAATACGGGTAAACACCGGGTAGGAAAAAGTTATCCTGTGTAATACAACACACCAAAAGAACCCCAAATGTATCATAATCCTCCAGCACAGGTTCATCCTCATTGTATAGTGTCAAGAGTCTGGGCAATTTTAAATTCGAGAGTGATCTTTTACCATGCACCATAAAATTTTGGGACTTCCGAGTACAATAATAGTAAAATAAATAAAATAGAATGCAAGACAAAATTAAGCAATTAGGCAACCCATGTTAGGAGGACACATGGCTGGATAGATTATTAAGCACAAAAATTAGCATCAGAGCCACAGTACTATTACAGTATTACTTACAAGTTCGACCACCACACACCTGAAATTCATATAAATCATGGGTATTCGTGGTTCTCATTAACTATGCAACTAGGTCATTAATTTTAATGAAATTAATCAAATATAAAAGTCAGCATATTTAAACTACAGTTTCACCTTGGGTGAGGGTTCCCCTTCACCATCTTTTGTCCATACTTACGCCACCTATAGCCATCTCCTGATATCCCGACATCACCAGCTGCATGAACAATGAATTTAGGTTTCTTTCCTGGTTTGGAAGAAGATCCTAAATCATCTGCGGCATTTTTCTTCAACCTGGCAATCCAAAGATGTGAAACAGTATCAGATCATTATGGTGACAACTATCATCAGGTAAAGAAAAACTGTAACATGTTATGACGAAATAATTGCTCAAGCAAGTCAGAAACATACCATTTCTTAAGTTCAGGTTTGTCAAAGTGCTCCTCACTACCATTAACTTCCATGGTCTCATCAGAACCACTTGTGTCCTGTTGTTTTGTTTCAGGAACCTGAATCTTTCGTAGCAAAGGTTCTTTGGAAGTAGACAGAACATCACTAACCCCACAGCCTGCTAGAACAGTATTGTTACTCCCATTAGCTGGCACAACTGATAGTGCAGGTTTTTCCTTAGTGCAGTTTACTTTTTGAGGAGGATCGTGATTGTGATGACTTCTATAAACAGTCTCTATGACATGGTTAGAACGATTGCAGCACTCAATCTTCTTAGCATTACAGTCAGAGAAAGTGCATCTGTAATAGCTCCGAGAACCTTCAGGACTCTTTACTTGCTTCTGACCATACTTCCGCCAGTTGTACCCATCAGAAGGTGTCTTCAGCATAGGCACAGAAGACAAAGGTTTTGGGTCCAAATGATTCTGCTTGTCCTGTTCCGCAACACATGGATTGCTTCCATTCCCTACTTGTGACAATTTTTGTTCCGGTAAATTTGGACTTAGGATGGATGAAATGGACTGCGTAATAGAAGTTGTTGACACCTCCAACTTGGCTGACCCATCAGGAGCCGGTCTTGGACTCTGTGCCTGAACTTGGGCAGATTGGCTAGTAATAGCTATAAAAGGTTCCTCAGGGACCAAACTTACTTGATCCTGAGGCGCCAAAGAAGTAAGATGAATTGCAGAATAATATTTAGTAAATCTAGTAAAAATGAACTGCTTTTCATTAAAAAAAATAAAAAAGTAAAAATAAAATTGGACCCAACATAAAGTCAACGGCATATTTGCTCCATCTCTAAAAAGAAGTACAAAATTCATCTAGATCATTGTTCTCATCAGTCTATAGTATGACATCAAATGGAAATAAAAATTTTGAAAAGTCAAATGTGCGTGATAACTTGAAACGGTGAACTTGGTTGTTACTGCAAAAGCAAGTACTGAATACAGTTCATAGTGACATGAAAGATGATATTAAAGCAAAATCATTTCCAGGGTACATAAGATATAACTGTCTGGAAGCCGTCATTTATCTCTACTTTTTGTTCAGTGAATAAGAGAGCTTATTGCAGTTAATCATCCAACTCTATGTCTAGTTAAATAAACAACCAAAGTTTAGTTCACCTTAAAGCTATTTAGCAGGCTCATTCAAACTAAATATGATCTGGAATAAAAAGACATGGAAAATATTATGATCAAATCAACCTACAAGATAATTTTTACAGACAGGCGCATTTCAGGAAAATGGACATTAACCTAAGCATCTGAAAAGAAAAATATTTATGACAGTGAAAACAGATTACGCTGGAGAATAAGGTTTATTAATTTTTTTACCACAGCTTAAAACATTCAGGAGTTAAAATGAAAAAAAAAAAACAATTGTAACACTATCTCGAACCACCAAGGAAAAAATTACGAAAAAATGAGAGGGTAAAAGTATTGTATGGAAAATCAGATAAGATCTAGAGGTGGAAAATCAGCATTTGACTTTATATTTGAAGTAAGTTGATTTGACGACATATGGTATACCCACATATATACACAAACACACTTGTAAATTTTTTCTATAACGATGTATCTTTCTAATCTTTTCTGTTGTTAATCAAGCACATAAAAGAAGCAATCTTGCAAATATATAGATTCAATGGGATTCAGTTGTAATATAAATCATTATATAGCCAGCATAATGTGCAAGGCAAAAGAGGACTGTGGTTGAGCTTTAAGATAAATCTCCTTCAATAAAGTTTTTTTTAGCCCAAAAATAATTTTAAGAAAATTCAATGTATATTAGCCAATTACCAAATTGAGACTAATCTAAGTCACTCAAATCTCTTGTGGCTTGTGAGCATGTTTCTTGTACTTCATAGGCACTCTGGAGAAGGAATGATTGAGGTCCCAGAAAGAATTATATATTTTACACCCTTACAGCATTCCTTCCACTTAAGCTTTATGGGTCTTGCACTCAAGTCACTCTAATCAAGAGTCCACACTCTTTTCCTAAAATCAAAGGGTTAAATATAACATAATCTAAAAAACCAGATGAAACTTATAATTCTGCAACCAACTCATTTTCCGGATAAGGTTTAAAATGATCAATGGAAGAAGTGGACTACAACAAAATCAATTAGAAAATTCAGTTATACAACAGCAATATTCATAAACAAAATCAGCAAAACGAAAAATTAGTTTTTCTTCACAGGAGATGAAAGATTACGAAAATCAAAACTTAAGTCCATAAATGTGTGCGCGCGCGCGCAAGTCACTACTTACTTTCAAATCTTCCACAGAGTGTAGAGGTTGCAGGGAGTATTGGATCGGAACCTCTGCCAATATCAAAATTTATCACAATTACTGCATCTACTCACTCATTTACCGTACACATGCACGTAAACACACGCATTCCACACACAATCAATTTGATTCTACAAATTCATCTATATAAGTTAATTACCTCGCTATTATACGCACGAAATAAAAACACTCGCACGCGCGTAGCAAAAGACGAAGAATTATACACATACCCGAGAGAAGGTGAGATGAGGCACTAAAATTGGCCTGCAAATCACTCTCCAATAGCAGCACCGAAGAAGAAACGGAGCCGGTTTGAGAAGCTTGTAATTCTCCTCCCCTTCCGGTTAAAGCGTTCTCAACTGTACAATTACAGCTATTATTACTACTCAATTCCGTCTGATTTTCATCTTTCTCGATTTTTTCCTTAAAAATTTCTTCTTCCTTGCTTTTCTTTGAAATTTCCATTACCGTTTCTTCCAGAGCTCTAGAGCTCTGTTTATTATCTTCTATGCCGGATTCCAACACACAGTCAATGTGTAAGTGCGTTTTTTTTTCCAGAGAGAAGGTAAAGGTTCTGTCCTCTTTACAAACCTTTCAGCGTTTTCGTATTCGATTTTAATAATAATTTTTTGAATAAAGCTACTTATACACAATCCCCCACACAATCCCTTACACCCCCCTCACATGGAGGGGGGCCCACACATAATAAAATATTTGTGGACCCCCCTCCATGTGAGGGGGGTGTAAGAGATTGTGTAGGGAATTGTGTGTACATGTAGCATAGTTGTAATTTTTTAGGCTTAAGCCCCTTGTACAGGCCCAGTTAACAGGGGGGGGGGTTACAGGCCCCTCACTTAGCTGGCCCCCATGTATTAAAAAAAAAAAAAAAATTTCAGCGAGCCCCCCATGTGAGTACCCTGTCAACCCCCCTTCACCCACCCCTGTACGCATAGCCCGGTTCAATTTTTTATGAGGGAATTCTTCTTCAAGCACAACTCCTTTGTAAATGACTAAAATAGGCCTCTGAAAAACAATGAACTCGGGACTAAATTGTAATTTAGAATCCGAAAATTAATTCCGGGTTCGGATTTTTATCTGGGTTTCTGTTGGATGGTTTTGACTTCTGTTGACTCTGGTCTGGCTGCGATTTTTACATAAATACCCTAAGAAGAGCTAAATCCATGATAGAATCAAATTGGGTTAATGGGCTTAAGAGGCAATTTCATTTTGGCATCGCAATTTGGATCTTGTAAACGGGTCCGGAGGATAGGAGGAGGAGGGATGTTTCGATTAAAGTGGGGGCAATTTGTGTGTGATTGACTAGGGTCAAGTGGGTTTGATTGGGTAGTATTTAACGCCGTTAATTTGTCGGTTATAGTAGTTTGGTGGGTGAGAGAAATTAGGGCTTGTTCGATAGAGATTAAAATTCAATTTTAATTAAAAATATAGCCGTTATGCTTGACTTTCATCTCACGCATGAGACCCACTAACGACTAATTTTTCAATTAAAATCTCCACCAAACACACTCTTAATTTGATTTCGAAGTGCCCGTTTCTTGTTTCTTTAGCAAATTTTTTAATAAATATCGATAAAAATTAATAAAGTATGTAGTTAAAGATTTGAAGAAAAAAATTATGGGTCTTATGATTGAAATTTGGTAAAAATGAATTTTTAAAAAACTGAAGTCAAATGCGGGCTAAAAACTATAATTTATTTTTTACTTTAATTCGGACAACGACGTTTTCTTTGTTTTCATAATAATAAAAATTGGTACAACATTACTAGATCAAAATTATTGTATCATTTATAGTTAAACTATTGAAAATTTTATTTTCAACGGTATAGGCAACACATATGAGTATGATCTTGTATTTACAGATATATATACATAGATAGATAGATATAGATATAGATATATATATATATATATATATATATATATATACATATACATATACATATATTATTAATGAAATGACACATTATTTTGTTAATTGATTTATTAAATACTATCTAAAAGAGACGGATACAGGGCTCAGTCTCTCCCCAGCCCATTTAATTTATTTTAAGGTAAAAAAAAAAAAAATTATGTCTAATTTTTTTTTTCATGTATTAGTCCGGCTTGAAATTTTGTAGTCCGATCTTGGATCCGTCCGTGCTTTCTAACTTGGTATTACATTGATTCAATTATACTTAGCCAAAGAATGAAAGGGAACATGTTCATCGTGTGAAAGCTCAAATGTGAGTAATCGAGTGATTGTACGCAAGATAGAATGGTAAATACTTGTAAAAATGTGAGTAGTCTAGTTTTGGCATGAAAAATAGAAGATTGAATGCACAGAAAACGTGAATAGTCAAGTGTTGACACGCAAAATAGGAGAATGAATGCACATACAAATTGTGAATTTATATGAGTGGTTAGAATTGTACGGCATGAAAAATATCGTATTTATGCATTTTATGTATAAGTTATAACAAGTTTTTTCTCATATCCGTTATGATAATTTCTCGTCTTTGTTTCTATTTTTCTTGTCTATGAAAAGTTTCTTTCTTTAGTATAAGAAATTGTTACGACTAGTTTGGTAGTCATTTTTGAGCAAAAAATGTATTTTTGAATAGTTGATTGATGAAGAATGTGTGGTTAAAAATTAAGAATTTTTTTTAGGTTTACGTGTAATATTATTTTATTGAAGAATGCGTGGTTAAAGAGAAGAGAGAGAAAAATACATTTTTGAGAAAAATGACTATCAAACATGGGCTTAGTATAAGAAATTGTTACGACTGATTCAAATTAGGAGTTGTAGTAGTGTAATTAAAAGGTAAATAAACATCCAAATAAATTATGCTAAATAAAATATGAAGATAAATCAATAATTGTTTCTTGAGAAAAGCAAAATGAAGAATCAAAATAGAGAATTTGTTGAGTGTATAAAAATTTTAACTCTCTAAATTTAAAAATGATCTTTACTAGATAATTTGATAAATAAAGAGTTTCGTCAAGAGTTGTCTTTACTAGATAATTTGATGTAAATATTTTAGAGTCGCAAGTCTAAGGAAGAAGAACATACCTGAATATAATTTTTTTAGGTTTATGTTGATGGTCCTTACAATGGTAGAGTCGGGGACTCGAAACGAGTGGGATTTGATTTAACTATGAAATGAGAGAGAATAACAAAATAAAATATAACATTTTTAGGAGACGTTAAAAAATCTGAAAAATTAAGAGCCCGTTTGATGCACATTATTTTGAAGAAAATACATTTTTTTGATGTGATGAATGGTGAATATGTGGTTGAAAAAGAAGAAAAAGTTATTGATGTGATAGAAAATATTATTTTATTGAAGAATGTGGTTGAAAATGAGTAGAAGAATGAAAATGAAAATTAAAATGGGAATCAAACTGAAGAAAAAGTTGCACCATTTGCTGGGACTAGTTAAAGAAAAAGTTGATATATGTCAACTCAATAGATCATTTAGGAGTTGTTTGATGAAGCTTTTGATGACTTAAGGCCAAAATCATAGCATGGCCAAATTTCTGGTTTCAGGAACATAGTTCGTAAAGTGTATAAAAGCAAGCCAATCTCACATTGGATACTTTTAGCTCTAAGTAGTGCAGTGCAGTGCAGCAATTCTTCGTTCCCTGCTTCTTCTCTCTCGTCCCGCATTTATTTTTCTGAGCAAATGGATAATTTCTTGGGTGGCCTATTACTGCATTTGTTTTCATTCCAACTTACGTTGTCTTATGTGTCTTTCCCAACATACGTTGTCTGGTTTAAATTTGCTGCATCTTATGCTGTCTTGGTTTTCTTAAGTGCTGCTGACTACCTCATGTATGGATGTGCATATGCCCATCTGCCACCATCGATTGCCTCTCTTTTGGATATTTTGTGCACTGTTCGGAAAACTTCTTCAAGAACAAAATCAGCGGTTGAACTATTAATGACATTGTCATCATTAATGCTGTTATGGCTATCGTTGCACTGGATTTGGATTCGGATTCGGATTCAGATAGAGACGAAAGTATAGTGTATGGGACATATATTGCATCTGCTGTTGAGAAATTTGGTTGTTCAAAACCAACAAAGGAAGAAGTGAAAAAAGAGCTAACAACTTCGGTCGACCGAACTGAACTTCGGTCGACCGAAACTCTGCAGGATTTCAACCAAGAAGCTGCAGGAGTTTTCGGTTGACCTTTCGGTCGACCGAAATGGAGGTTCGGTTGATCATTCGGTCGACCGGAAAAGTTCGGTTGACCAACCGGTCGACCGAAATCTGTGACCGTTGGACGGTTTTTTTTGCCATTGGGAACTCATTTTGGAGGCTTTTCACTTGGTTTTTGGCACCATTTCGTGAATATGAACTAGGCCTATATATAGAGGGGTCTAGTTCAATGAATAAACACCTTTATTATTATTACAATCTCCATAAACAAGATCAATCAATTTCTTACTCATATTCTTACATCTTTATTGTGTTTCTCAAGTTTTGTTGGTAGAAATTATTTGTGCTTTATATTTCTACTACAAGGCTTGATCAATCCTTCAAACCATTTGCCGGAAAACCTTGAAGCATCTCAAATTTACCGGAGAAGGGGCAAATATTGTTTGAGGACAGCGATCACGCGTTTGAACCTTTGCATCGAAGTTCTTGTTCTTGATTCCTTGTTGCTATTTCGGTTTGTTAATTCTCCTACTCGAAGGTGTTATTTCCAACAATCTCAAACAATATTCCTGCAATGGAGAGTGAAACAACAATGGCTACCATAAAGTTGATGAATCAAGACTTGGTTCGTTTGGATCGCTTCGATGGCACGAACTTCACAAGATGGCAAGATAAGTTGAAATTCCTACTTACGGCATTGAAGATTTTTTGTGTGCTTGATCCGAACTTGGAAGATCTACCCGAACCATCCGACAAAGACACCGATGAGTCAAGGGTGAATAGAAAGAAGCGTGAAGAGGATGAATTAATATGCCGTGGCCATATTCTCAACTCTTTGTCGGATCGATTGTATGATCTTTACACCAACACAACGTCGCCAAAAGAAATATGGGATGCATTGGAAAGTAAGTACAAAGCGGAAGAAGAAGGTACCAAGAAATTTTTAATTTCTAAGTACTTCGATTTTAAATTTCTTGAAAACATTCCCTTGCTTCCCCAAATTCATGAATTGCAAGTACTTGTCAACAAGTTGAAGGCGGTGAAGATTGAAATCCCGGAGACCTTTCAAGTGGGGGCAATTATTGCTAAACTCCCCGGTACTTGGAAAGGATACCGGAAGAAAATTATGCATAGTTCCGAGGATCACTCCTTGGAACAATTGCAAAAACATTTGCGTATTGAAGAAGAGTCTAGAATGCGTGATAAGAGTGAAAACTCTTTTGAAGGCACTTCTAAAGCAAATGCAGTTGAGAAAACAGAACCGCCAACAAAATCCAACAAGAGAAAACCTTCAACGAACTTCAACAAGTTCAAGAAGAAGACAAAAGGAGGTTGTTTTGTGTGTGGAAAATCTGGACATTATGCAAAAGATTGTAGACACCGAAAACAAAACAACTTCGAGGGCAAAGTGAACTCCATCAAAGAAGATAGAATTGTGGCCACCATTTGTGAAATCAATGCAATCAAGGGAAAAGTTCCCGGATGGTGGTATGATACTTGTGCTACAATACATGTATCATATGATAAATCTTCTTTCAAGACTTATCATGAAGTTGATGGAGACCAAGAGATTCAAATGGGTAATGAGGTTCGATCTAAAGTAATTGGAAAAGGAAGTGTGGATATCATCTTCACTTCCGGCAAGACCATTACCTTAACCAATGTACTACATGTTCCCGACATGACTAGAAATTTGGTTAGTGGAAATCTCTTAGGAAAACCGGGTATCAAAAGTGTGTTTGAATCCGGAAAACTTGTATTATCCCTAAATGGGAAATTTGTTGGAAAAGGCTATTCTAGTGAAGGAATGGTCAAATTATGTACCGTTGACAAATTGAATGAAAATAAAAATAATTTTGCTTATGTTGTTGATTTATTTTCATTATGGCATGCTAGATTAGGACATATTGGAAAAAGTACTATGAAACGTATGATGAAATGTGACTTAATTTTATATGATGAAAATGATGTCTTTAAATGCAAAACTTGTGTAGAAGCAAAAATGGTTAAAAAGCCTTATCAAAGTGTAAAAAGAACATCTAGTATCTTAGAGTTAATTCATACGGATATTTGTGAATTAAATGGCATGTTAACTAGAGGTGGAAATAGGTATTTTATTACCTTTATTGATGATTGCACTAGATACACATATGTTTACTTAATGAAACATAAAAGTGAAGCATTTGATATGTTTAAAATTTATAAAAATGAGGTTGAAAATCACTTAAATAAGAAAATAAAAACCTTAAGAAGTGATAGAGGTGGTGAATACTTTTCTAGTGATTTCAACATATTTTGTGAACAACATGGCATAATTCACCAATGTTCGGCACCTCGAACACCGGAACAAAATGGTTTAGCTGAAAGAAAAAATAGAACTTTAGTTGAAATGATAAATGCCATGCTTACCTATGCTAAGTTGCCATTTAATTTGTGGGGTGAGGCCTTGTTAAGTGCATGTAGGATATTAAATAGAATTCCTTCTAAACAAACTAAGGTTTCTCCTTATGAATCTTGGAAAGGAAGAAAACCTAACATTGGATACTTCAAAGTGTGGGGGTGTCTTGCTTATTGTAAGAACACAAACCCTAATAGGACCAAGTTGGGTCCAAGAGGCATTAAATGTGCCTTTGTTGGATATGCTAGCAATAGCAAATCATATAGATTATTAAACTTGGAGACCAATGTGATTATTGAATCAAGTGATGTAGAGTTCTTTGAGGATTCGTTATCTTCGGATAATGAATTGAGGGAAAATCTCTTAGATATCCCTAGCTCAAGTGGAACACAAGATAAAACATCTTCTAAAGGTGTTGATGAGTCAAGAGAGCCACGAAGAAGCAAAAGAACTCGAATTGAGAAGTCTTTAGGACCGGATGAAATTGATTCTCAACTCATTTCTTTTTACTTAGTAGAAGGAAATGAATTGAATGTAGTAAGAACAACTCCATTTGTTCTACATGTGGAAACCGATCCTAAAACTTATAGAGAAGCTATGACTTCTCGTGATAGCATGTTTTGGAAAGATGCAATCAAAGATGAAATGGATTCAATAATGTTAAATAATACTTGGGAGCTTGTCGATTTACCACCCGGATCCAAACCTATTGGATGTAAATGGGTATTCAGGAGAAAATACAATGTTGATGGTTCTCTAAACACCTTTAAAGCTAGATTGGTAGCTAAAGGATATCGACAAAGAGAAGGAATAGATTATTTTGATACATATGCACCGGTAGCTAGAATAACATCGATAAGGATATTATTCGCACTAGCTTCGATACATGACTTGCATGTTCACCAAATGGATGTCAAGACGGCATTCTTAAATGGGGATCTCGATGAGGAGGTTTATATGGAGCAACCTGAAGGTTTTGCTCTACCCGGAAATGAACATAAAGTGTGCAAGTTAGTAAAATCGTTATACGGTTTAAAACAGGCACCTAAAAAGTGGCATGAGAAATTTGACTTAGTTATAATTTCGTTCGGTTTTAAACATAACAGTGTAGATAAATGTTTATATTCAAAAGTATGTGATGATTATGTGATATTTATATGTTTATATGTTGATGACATGTTGATTATGAGTGATCACATGGATGGAATAAAAGAAACAAAGAGGTTTCTATCTTCCACATTTAAGATGAAGGATCTTGGACAAGTGGATACCATTTTGGGTATCAAAGTCACAAAGACTAGTGGGGGTTACCATTTAAGTCAATCACATTATGTCGAGAATGTGATAAATAAGTTCAAACACTTGAACATAAAGGAAGCAAGTACCCCAATTTATCCAAGTTCAAAACTTGTAAAGAATGATGGAAGGGCAATTGCTCAATTAGAATATGCAAGTGTCATTGGGAGTCTTATGTATGCAGTTCAATGCACAAGACCAGACATAGCATATGCAATTAGTAAACTTAGTAGGTTTACTAGCAATCCAGGCAATGATCATTGGAAGGCAATTGGAAGGGTTCTTGGATACTTAAAGAAAACCAAGAACTTAGGTTTACAATATACTAAGTTCCCAGCTGTATTGGAAGGATTTACCGATGCTAGTTGGATATCTAGCACGGGTGAGAATAAATCCACTTCCGGTTGGGTGTTCACTCTTGGAGGAGGAGCTGTTTCTTGGAAATCAAAGAAACAAACATGTATAACGCACTCGACCATGGAATCCGAATTCGTAGCATTATCGGATACCGGGAAAGAAGCTGAGTGGCTTAAGGATCTCTTTTATGAGATACCTTTGGGACCGAAGAATACATCTTCAATATCTATCTTGTGTGATAGCCAAGCCACATTAGCAAAAGCATACAATGAGGTATACAACGGAAAGTCTAGACATATGAGTCTTAGACATGACTACATAAGGAAATTAATCAAAGATGGAATAATTTCCCTAAATTATGTTAAGTCTATCGAGAATTTAGCGGATCCTCTAACTAAACCTCTAAATCGAGATTTAGTAACATCTACATCGAGTAGGATGGGGTTGAAACTCTTAAAATAGAAAGATTCACCAATGACAGCAACCCTACCTGTCATTACTCAAAAGGTAATCCACGGGTTCAAAGGGTAACAACAAGTCATTTGATATGTGGATAGCTTCAGCATTATTCAAATCCGCGATAACCCTATCCTAGTTATATAATGCTGGTTGTTACTGAAGTGAGGGTTGAGCTTCAAGCTCTTAATGAAGTTCAGTGCTAAGAGCACAAGCATCTCTAAAAGTAACAAAGATGCTGGAAGAACTTCACCTAGACGAACTTCGAGGTGGTGCCGCCTCAATAGAGAGCTAGAGTTACTCTCTTAAAAGTTTGTCGAAAAGGATGAGCGCAAGGCCATAAAAGCGCTAAGCGAGTTTGAGGAACTTGAGAACACGTGGTACTCGTGTGTGTGTTCTTACCGGTATTGTCACATGGAATAATTGGTTCAAAGCTTCGAGCTACCTTTGATTCCGACCTTACTTTGTTAGAATTACACTATGGTTAGATTCAAATCGAAAGATATCTAATCCTTAGGCATGAGTATCGTTCATGTTGAATATGAGACTTGTTAATTTTGAACAAGTGGGGGATTGTTGAGAAATTTGGTTGTTCAAAACCAACAAAGGAAGAAGTGAAAAAAGAGCTAACAACTTCGGTCGACCGAACTGAACTTCGGTCGACCGAAACTCTGCAGGATTTCAACCAAGAAGCTGCAGGAGTTTTCGGTTGACCTTTCGGTCGACCGAAATGGAGGTTCGGTTGATCATTCGGTCGACCGGAAAAAGTTCGGTTGACCAACGGGTCGACCGAAATCTGTGACCGTTGGACGGTTTTTTTTGCCGTTGGGAACTCATTTTGGAGGCTTTTCACTTGGTTTTTGGCACCATTTCGTGAATATGAACTAGGCCTATATATAGAGGGGTCTAGTTCAATGAATAAACACCTTTATTATTATTACAATCTCCATAAACAAGATCAATCAATTTCTTACTCATATTCTTACATCTTTATTGTGTTTCTCAAGTTTTGTTGGTAGAAATTATTTGTGCTTTATATTTCTACTACAAGGCTTGATCAATCCTTCAAACCATTTGCCGGAAAACCTTGAAGCATCTCAAATTTACCGGAGAAGGGGCAAATATTGTTTGAGGACAGCGATCACGCGTTTGAACCTTTGCATCGAAGTTCTTGTTCTTGATTCCTTGTTGCTATTTCGGTTTGTTAATTCTCCTACTCGAAGGTGTTATTTCCAACATCTGCACTACACGTATGGTCTTATTGTCGCTATATCTGAGTTAGTTTTCGACAAGTTAGTGGGATGAAGATCATTCCACGTAGTTCTCGAGCAGCAAGTAATTGTTTCGCTTTCTGCTTTCATCTTCACTACAATTGGCGCGTCCTCGTGAATATTGACTTCCAATGGATGGCGACTGAGGGGATAACATTCTAAGGTGGCTGAAGTTCGTGTCTCTCCGTTCTCATTTGGGGAGTCGTTACTTTCAAGTTGGGGTTTCTTGGAGGGACCACGGTTGGTGGATATGTGTGTGAATTGCAAATTATAAATTGAACAACTATATAAATTCAAAGTAACGACTTACTTGGAATTACAAAGGAAAAATGCAGAAATGAAGAACAATGAATGAGATTGTTAACCGAGGCTAGTGTTTAACACTACGTCTTTAAGACAAATTTGCCATACCAAGGTGCTCACGGATACTTAGCAATCGTCTCCCAAGATACAACGGTTCTCTCCTCGCAGTAGAAGCACTTCAAACTCCAAAGAATCACATGGAATGAACTCTCTATTTTTGAATGATTGTAATACAAGAAAACAATGATTTTGGAGTGTTTTTGATGCATTGTAGTGAAAGCATATGAATTGGGATGATTTTAAACTAACAAGGATGTCCAATTTATAGAGGTAAGTGGTTGTGGTCGCAGAGACATGCCCCAAAATTTAGAGTGTGTTTGATAGAGATTATTTGGGAAAAATGAATTTTGAAATAGTGATATGATGGGAAATATGGGTTGAAAAAGAAGGAAAAGTTATTGATTTGATGAAAAATGTTATTTTATTGAAGAATGTGTGGTTGAAAATGAGTAGAAAAATAAGAATGAAAATGAAAATGTGGATCAAACGGGGCCTTAGTATGTTTCACGAAGAGACACAGCTCTTCAAGTCGCTCACTAACCGTCCGAAATGCAGCTCGAGCGCTCAAAGCAATGAGTCCACCACTTGCTGTGCTCTAGGCTGCCGCTCAAGCAGCGGTGCTTTATGCTGAATTCCCATTTTTCTCTTAACTTTGGAAATTCATATGAAATTGATTTTAAGATTCTAAATATACTAGGATCGTCTACTCGACGAGCATAACATGTCAGTCTATTCACTTACGTGATTTGACTCTAGAAACCTATCTGAATACTTGGCCAAAGTTAATACAAAATCAACTTTTATCAACCAAATTCCAACAACCACGGTGCTCTTCCTTGCATCCACCGTCTTAGCTGGTGTACTTAATGCAATAAGGGCATGTCTTACGAGCATTGCAGCTATTATATATTGTTGAATGATCCAATGAGCGGTTTTAAGACTCTTCCTCTAATTATCGCATTCTGGGATTTGCTTCACAGCCAAATCAACATGGAAAGATCTTTCACAGGCATCATCTCGAACAAAGTCACGATATTATATTATCTTGATATCTAAGCATATACTAAAGGTGTGGAGACAAAAATAAAAATAAAAATTTCCTCGGTCAGTTCTTTACCTCTAGACAAAGAGATACTGCTTTTTCTCTCTCTTGAAAAGATAATTTGAAATATGATACAATTACTAGGAGCATGCAGTAACGCAGAGAAAGGATGGGATCAAGTTTCTCTTGTTGGGTGTTAGTTGTTTGACCAGGTCAGAATAAATTCATGTTTGTTATCTATGTTATTGTTAGGGATTGTTTGTTTTGTTCCTATTTTCAAGTGATTTTCCTGTTTTCTAGCATAGTGGGTTGTTGTATACAGGTCTATTTAAGAGAGTTTTGTGGACTTGTTTTGATACATGGAAAAGTAATAAACTCATCCTTCTCATATTCTACTTCTTTCCCTACCAGTTCTCCTATTTTTATTCTTATAGGTCATTTAATTATTTTTCTTCCAAGATTTTTTTTAGAATAATTTATTATCGTTAATGGAAAGTTACTGTTTGAAAAACAGAAAAATCTATGCAACTCTATGCCGATTTCAGAAAGAACGCAAAATAATGATTTTATACTATACTATTTCCAGATTGTTCATATCTCCTTATGCAAAAATTTATAATTAATAAATTCTTATTTGAAAATTCTTGAGATAATTGAGAATTCAAATATTGAAGAGCTAAAGACGTTAGCAAATCAAATGCTACAAAAACATATTAATTTGTTGATCCATCAAACTGTAGTGATTATGCTTGTTGACCACCGAAGTCCGAGGTCAAATATTATGTTCTTAGTGTTAATGACTTGTCATTGGAAGTTCGGTTATCAGCTCGGTCATCTCTAGTAGACTTGTCAAAAGGCCGCTGTCATTCAGGAGACATAATGATCACATTATGTCACCATCTGTCCAATCAAGTCAAGTACACTTGGGGGTGAGGACGACAGCACCGCCCTCTTCGGCCAATCAGCTACTTTTGTTGATAACTTTAATGTAAAGGTAATGATTGTTTGATAAAACATAATTATGAGGATTTGATGGACACCGACCTCGTTAGCCAATCGCAGCCGAGGACTATGGCACGCATATCTGAGTTCAGTATGGTGTATGAAGTGATTGATTTGACGTCTGCTTTACCATGGGCATGAAAATCTATCTATAAAAGGACATACCCTTTTTGCTGGAGAGGGACGTGAGAAAAAGACCAAAAAAATATCACTTTACTCCCAAAACTCGTATAAAATAAATAAAATATCTTGCCCCCTTTTTCAAAAAGTTGTCTCAAATCTAGTGTTTACACTTTTTTGACGTCAACAGTTTGGCGCTAGAAGGAGGGCGCTGCACTTGTGAAGAAAAAAAAAAATCCTTTTCTCACACTAAAACAGAAAATATATATACCAATGAGCCAAAATCCCTCCTCGGAGAGTGAATCCCACACTCGGCCCAACGAAACCACCACTCCTCGTACTTACCAAGGAAGGCAGGATCGATCTGACGTAGAAAGCCCTCAGATAGTTGCTATGAGGGAAGCTATCGAAAGGTTGACTAACACCGTCAGCAGGTTGGAAAGAAATCAAGCTCCCATCTCCCCACAAAGAACCGAGGTGGGATCCCCACCAAGAAGAAAGGCAGGAAGACCTCCCACCAGAAGGTCCCTCCACTTTTCCAAAGAAGAGTCTTCCAGAAGTCACACCGACGAGGTAAGGAGTCCGCCACCGAGAAAAGAGGGCACCAACAAAAGAACTGGCAGTGTGTTTAGTAGACTGGGTTCCCAATAGTCTTTAACACCTCGGGAGAAGCCTCTAAAGCCCGACCTAAAACGTCCGTTGGATCAAGAAGAACCTGAAATAACTGCCTTAAAGAAGCGCATCGCAGACTTGGAAGCCAAGGGCAAGGGGGTGTCAGAGGATTATTTCACCAAACGTCACTCCCCTTTTTCGGAGGACATACTGGCTGAACCCATGCCCGAGAAGCTCAAAATACCGCAGCTCACTGGGTATGAAGGGGAAGGAGATCCCCTTAGCCATCTGGACAAGTATACCTCGTGGATGGAATTACAAGGCGCTGGCGATGCCATAATGTGCCGAGCTTTCCCACTAACCTTGGGGGATAAAGCCCAAAGATGGTTCAGAAGGCTGCATCAAAGATCCATAAAAAACTGGAATGACCTGGCAACAGCTTTTCTTGCTCAATTCATGGGCTCAAAAGCTAGAACGACACCAAAGGAAAGGCTGGTCAGCATTAAGCAAGGGAAAAGCGAATCACTAAAAGGTTACCTCGGAAGGTTTAACAAACAATCAATGGAGGTCGAGAAGATCTCTGATGATGCCGCCCTCATGGCAGTCCTTTCCGGATTGAGACCTAGAACACGGTTCTGGTGGTCTATACATGAGGACGGACCCCGCACGTATCATGAGTTTTTGAACCGAGCTGAAAAACATATCAGTGCAGAGGACGCCACGTCGGATCAAGAGAATGCTGGGGCCAACCCATACCCCAAGGATCGTAATAAGGAGAAAAAATCAGACAGGAAGAACCCAAACGAACTAAAAGGAGATCGGAGTACGAGTGACCGACCTAAGAATCAGACGCGCAGGTTTCATGACTATCACCCATTAACGACCACCCTGGAGGAAGTTTTCGTGCAATCTGGAGATAGGGAGGAATTCCGTAAACCGGCATTCCCAAGGAAAGGACAGTTGGGACGAGGAAAGTATTGCCGATATCACAGGTCGGCCGAACACAATACGGACGACTGTCGAGACCTAAAAGAAGAAACTGAATCCCTAATTCGGAGAGGTCGCCTCAAAGAATTCGTAGCTAAACCCACAGAGGCGAACCCAACGCCTCCTCCAGCACCTCAGCCACAAGTACAAGGAAACCGAATTCAGCCCGCAAATGCCGGAGCGCAATCTTCCTCCCAAGGCGAAAATTAGAATGATGGTTGGAGGAAATCAGTATTTGGAAGGATCGAGGAGGGAAAGACGCAGGCAAGCTAGAGATGCACGAATATGGCCGAACTATGATATCAGAAGTACGGTAACCAATTCTGAGTGTTTCGGATTCTCTGAAGGGGATTCTCAAGGAGTTCTGCAAGATCAATGTGATGCCTTGGTCATCACTATGCCCATTGCCGAAGTCCAAGTACACCGAACTCTAGTGGATAATGGAAGTTCGGTGAACATCTTGTACACCCAAACTCTAAGACAACTCGAAATCTCAGAGCGCTATCTCCAGCCGTACCATAAAAGGCTGCAAGGATTTTCTGGGGACCCCATCAAAGCCAAAGGCCAGATCGTCCTTATTGTTGAACTAGGCGAGGTGCCCTGCCAAAGGAGAATCCTAGCTGACTTCGTGGTCGTTGACTTGCCATCTAATTACAACGCGATACTGGGCAGACCTATACTACATGAACTCAAAGCTGCTCCTTCGATCTATCATTACTGTATGAAGTTCCCCACACCTTACGGTGTTGGAAGGATACTTGGAAACCAGGCTGAGGCCAGAGCTTGCAACGTCGACTTACCCCAGTCCGAAGTCAGCATGATGGGAGGAAAGCAGGATATTTCAAGGAGGGAGCCTAAGCTGAAAAGACCTATAGTTGCTGACCTATCTGAGATCGGTATCGATGAGAGGCACCGAAAATGACCTCAGGATGACCTTTTATCCTTCAACGACACCGAAGTAGATCCGAACCCCTATCCTGGTGTCCTGGTAGTCTCTTTACCTGTGGCTGGGATCAATATACCCAAGGTATTGGTCGATACCGGAAGTGCGATCAATTTACTCTTCACCAATACCCTAAGGTGGATGGGAATTCCCCTTAATTTTCTTCAACCATATCCCAATATGGTGCAGGGATTGAGCGGAGCACTAGTCAAGGCAAGGGGATCCATCAAGCTATCCGTCGAAGCTGGGGAAACCCCACGACATTGGAGAACTAACGCTGAGTTCGTCATCCTTGATTCTATTTCACCCTACGACGCTGTGATGGGGCAGCGTATGATATTCAACCTCCGAGCTGTAGTGTCTTTGTTCCACTACTCAATCAAGTTTCCGACACCTCATGGAGTAGGAGAAATCAAAGGAAACAGGGAACTTGCTGAAATGTGTCAGAGGACAAGTCGATCTCAAACTAATCAAAATAAACAACCTCTTCCGGCGACGTGCATGATGCTCGACCTCGGTCCTTTGGATCCCCGTACAAAGACTAAAGGAGGGGAACCGGTGGAAGAACTGGAACTAATATCAGTTTGCGAAAAAGATCCCACCAAGGAACTCAAAATAGGGAAAGAGCTGCAGCCTTTAATACGATCTCAGATAATATCCTTCCTTCGGCAGAATCTGGATATTTTCGCATGGAGCCATGAGGACTTGGAAGGAATTGACCCAAAAATCGGCTGTCATAAGCTAAACATTGATCCGGAAGCTCAGCCAAAGCAGCAAAGGCGTCGACCTTTGAACCCAGACAGATATGAGGCTTTAAACATAGAAATACGAAAGCTGCTCCGCAACAAGTGTATCCGGGAGGCTCATTACCCTAAATGGGGGACCACCAGCAGCACCTCGCTGAAATGTTTGAAATTCTAAGGAAGTACAAGATGAAGCTGAATCCAAAGAAATGTGCTTTTGGCGTAAGCTCGGGTAAATTTCTGGGTTACATCGTCAATCAACGGGGAATTGAAGCCAACCCCGAAAAGATAAGAGCTATTCTTGACATGAAAGCACCAATAAAACCTAAGGAGGTTCAGAGCCTAACTGGGAGGGTAGCTGCCCTAAGCCGCTTTGTATCAAAGTCAACAGATCGGTGTAAACCCTTCTTTGACGTGCTGCGAGGCGGGAAAAAGTTCGACTGGACACAGGAATGCCAAAACGCTTTTGACGAGCTAAAAAAGCAGTTGGCCCAGCCGCCGGTACTATCCAAACCAAGGACCGGAGAAACCTTACAGCTTTACCTTGCCGTATCAGAACATGCCATAAGCTCGGTATTGGCAACTGAAGAAGATGGAGTGCAACATCCGGTGTACTACACCAGCAAAGCCCTTCATGAAGCAGAGCTAAGATACTCGCCGTTGGAAAAATTGGCATACGCAGTTGTCACAGCTGCTAGGAAGTTGAGACCCTACTTCTTGGAGCATACCATCGAAATCCTGACCAACTCTCCGTTAAAGCAGACCTTGCAGAAACCTGACACTTCAGGACGAATGGTTAAGTGGGCCGTCGAATTGGGACAATTTGACATCAAGTATAAACCTCGCATTTCAATCAAGGGACAGGCGCTAGCTGACTTCATAGCTGAGTTCAGCGAGGAACCAGTGGAAACAATTGAACCAGGACTTCCGTGGGAGCTTTACGTCGATGGGTCATCTACAGAAAGAAGGTCGGGAGCTGGTGTGGTGTTAATCAGTCCGGACCGCCAGTTGTATTGTGAAGCTTTGCCTTTTGATTTCAACACTTCCAACAACGAGGCCGAATATGAAGCATTGATAGCCGGAGTAAGAATGGCTCATGAAATGAAGGTCACGGACCTAATCATTTACAGCGACTCGCAGCTCGTGGTTAATCAAGTCAATAACGTCTACCGAGCTAAGGAGGAGAGGATGGACAGTTATCTTAAGGTGGCAAGGAAGGAATTCGAAGGCTTTCACACCATCCGGGTAAATCAAATACCTAGGTCGCAGAACGGACACGCGGATGCTCTAGCTCGGTTGGCCACCAGCGAAGGAATCGCAGAATTTGATAGCATCCCGGTTGGAAGGATTTCGCAGCCCGCTATAGAAAGGAATGAAGTAGAGTTGATGAGGATAGACCCTAAGCCTACTTGGCTTGATGAAATCAACCTCTACTTAAAAATTGGAGTCTGTCCTGACGACCCAACTGAAGCAAGGAGACTGCGAATGAGGTCGGCAAGATACACTTTGGTGAATGATACCCTTTACAAAAGAGGATATTCAACTCCCTTGCTAAGGTGCTTAAACGAAGAAGAAGCTCTTTGTGCTCTCCAAGAAATTCATGAAGGGATGTGTGGAAACCATTCTGGCGGGCAATCTTTGGCTCACAAAATCACACGTCAAGGATACTTTTGGCCCACCATGAGGAAAGACGCCCTCCAATTTGTGAGAAGATGTGACAAATGCCAACGCCTAGCTCCTTTCACCAAAGCCCCCCCGCAAGAGCTTAACTTCATAATTGCACCCTGGCCCTTCGCGAAATGGGGGGTTGATCTGATTGGCTCAATGCCCACGGGACGAGGTGGGGCTAAGTATGCCATAGTAGCCGTTGATTACTTCACTAAATGGGCTGAAGCTGAGTCGCTTGTGAAGATAACCGAACAAAGAACAACCGACTTCCTATGGAGGTCCATCGTATGCAGATTTGGAATACCTTATTCCATTGTTACTGACAATGGAAGACAGTTCGACAATACTCGCCTTATCAAATTCTGTGAAGAACTCGGCATCAGGAAACACTTCTCCACGCCCAACCATCCTCAGGCCAACGGTCAGGTTGAAGCAATAAACAAGATCATAAAGCATACACTGAAAGCCAAATTGGACGTCCTCAAAGGGAGATGGGTGGACGAACTCCCCAGCGTCTTGTGGTCTTATCGTACTACCGCCAGAACGAGCACGGGAGAAACACCATTCTCACTAGCCTTTGGTGTAGAAGCAGTAATCCCTCTGGAAATGGGAATAGCTTCATTCCGAACTGCCACTTACGATCCAACCAGAAACGAAGAGTCCCTAAGAGGCGAATTGGATCTCTTAGAAGAAAGAAGGGACGATACAGCACTCAGAAATGCGGTCTATAAGCAAAGGAACGCGCGCTATTACAATAAAAAAATGTGAAAAAGAGAATTCGAGGTTGGATCTTTGGTATTACGAAAAATTTTCACTGCCACAAGAGAAATTGCTTCGGGAAGTCTTGGTCCTAACTGGGAAGGACCTTATACTGTAACAAGGATACTACCGAAAGGAGCTTACGAGCTAAAGGATATGGAAGGAAATCTTTTGCCACATCCCTGGAACGCGGAACATCTCCGTCAGTACTATCAGTAGTGTAAAAGGAAGGATGAGAACGGTTGTAATGGAATGTCTTCATCAATGACAAAATAAAATGTGTGTCACTTTGTTCTTACGTGATTTGTTCAAGGAAATAACTCAGCTTCACTTCCGCTAGTGAACCGAACTAAGGTTGCATGTGCTGCAACACTTAGATAAATTTCCTATCAAGGAAATAACTCAGCTTCACTTCCGTTAGTGAACCGAACTAAGGTTGCATGTGCTGCAACACTTAAGATAAATTTCCTATCAAGGAAATAACTCAGTTTCACTTCCGCTGGTGAACCGAACTAAGGTTGCATGTGCTGCAACACTTAGATAAATTTCCTATCAAGGAAATAACTCAGCTTCACTTCCGCTAGTGAACCGAACTAAGGTTGCATGTGCTGCAACACTTAGATAATTTCCTATCAAGGAAATAACTCAGCTTCACTTCCGCTAGTGAACCGAACTAAGGTTGCATGTGCTGCAACACTTAGATAAATTTCCTATCAAGGAAATAACTCAGCTTCACTTCCGCTAGTGAACCGAACTAAGGTTGCATGTGCTGCAACACTTAGATAAATTTCCTATCAAGGAAATAACTCAGCTTCACTTCCCCGAGTGAACCGTACTAAGGCCCCTTGTGAACATTTTATGATAAGAAGGATTTTAACGAAACAAATAGACGAACTTTCATAAAAACAAAAAGCAGAGATTATATTAAAGCAAAGATTTGAAGTTCATTACAAAAATTGTTGTAATCTATACGACATAATTAAAAAGAGAAAATAAATCTAGCCTAACTAAGGAGCCTGAGAAGGAGAAGCTTCTTTCCCGGCCTCGTCATCCCCACGGGAAAGGCGAACTCCGGCCTCAGCAGATAGGCGCTCTAGCTCCTTCCTCTGCTCCTCCAAGGCTTCTTCAAGGAACGCCACGTCAAAGTCTGGCCGCTCCTTGCTGATATACTTAATGATCTCCTCCAGGGCCACCACATATGCATCCTGGGAGACGGCATCAAATTCACTAGATGCCCTCCACAGGTCCACAGCACTCAATGCCCTCACCTCAGCCTCTTCCACCTTTTTCTCAGCAAGGAATTGCTTCTCTGCCGCCTTAGCTCGTTCTATGTCTAGCTGAGCTTGGAGGTCATCAGCCCGCTTATTCTCTTCTGCAACTTTCTTACTCAACCTTTCTCCCCAGGCCTGCAGGGCGGCATTGTCATCAAGAAGTCGCAACTCCGAGCCTGACTTTGCCTCCAGCTCCACTCCCATCTTATTCAACTTGTCCTCATAACTGAGCTTTTCTGCAGCAAAGGCAGCTTCTCTTGCTCCATTTTATCAAACAGGCTCATGGCCTGATCCCTCGTCTCCAGCAGTTTGTCCAGTTCGATCTTCACCTACAATCACAAAAATCAATACTAAGTCTTAATTTATCTAAGTATTGCGACGAACTTAAAATCTAAATTCGAGAAAAAATATACCTTCTCCGCAACGGACATCATGTACAGAACAGACCTGTGGCTGTGCAGCTGAGCAGCTACTATCTGCTCCCCCACTGGCATTTCCGCAGCAAAGTTCTGCTCTTTTTCATTCCAACTCCTGGTGAGTAAGTTGGCGGAGTCTCTGAGGAGGGTGGCAGAGCTGCAGTGGCCACCCTGGCCGGAGACGGAGCTCGGAGATAGTCCAGGAAAATCTCCGGACGGTGCCCTATGAGAACCTCCAAGTTTGGCCTTTGGAGGTCTGGACACCTTTCCTGCGACCTTGAAGAGCCAGCCTCCATGGCATACATCAGTGTCCGAACTGGAGAAGTCATCATTGGGGTGACTTCAGGCGAGGTCAGCTCGACTGTCGTCACCAGAGTTGGAGCAGCGCTCCGGGGTGTTCCAGTGCTCCTTTTCTTCAGGAGTGGGGCCACTTCCTCCACCTCAACCTCATCCATTGGAGGTCTAGCCACCGTAACAGCTGGGGGGTCTTTCCTTTTCCCCTTTTTGGCTGCAGCTTCCTTCGCAGCCTTTAGGCTCAACATCTCTTCACGAGGATCTAAAAAAAAAAAAAATCGTTAGAACAAAGGTAAAAAACATGCAATAATCTATTTAAAGCGGATGAGCTCGGCTAACAATACTCACTAAGTGCAGTAGGGTGGGAGGACGAAGATCCAGCAGCTCGCCTTTCAGGGTGAATGCGAAGTAAGCCGGCCTGGAAGAGATTCTCCTCAGAGATCAGGAACTTGCACGATCTCTGCCTCTTGTTCAAACCCCTGATTGCGTCAGCACGTCGTTGGTCGGCGGTGCTCAAAGTGCCGACCTTCTGATCTGCCAAAGTGAACCAAGCCTATTAGAATTCACATCACGTCAGTTCGGATAAAGGCAAGAGGTCGCTAAACTTACGTAAGGGATGATACAAGGCTGGGACGACATCCTCCCTATCTTCCTCAGCAGGGTGGAACTGCCATTCTCCCAAAACAAAGAAGAACTCATCCTTCCACCTTTTTATTGAAGAGGGGGTATATAAAACTAAGGATCCCCCCGTCCTCGGCCTAACACTGGTATACCACCAGCCCGAGCTCTTCCCATCCTCTTTAAAAGTAAAGAGGGAGTTAAACTGCTCCACTCCGAGCTCGGGATAACCCATCCTATTCCATAAAATCAAGGTGGCGATCAATGTTCGCCACCCGTTAGGGCATAGTTGGGTGGGAGCTATTCCCCAGTAAGACAAAAATTTACGAATAATTCTAGGAAAGGGCAACCTAAGTCCGGCGTTAAGGATGGCCGAATTAAGAGCGATACATCCCTGGGGTGGGGTGTTAGCTCGGTCGGAAGGCTCTGGGATCATCAATTCTATCGACCTAGGTATGCTATACTTACCCCTCCAGTTCGCCAACATGTCTCCTGTGACAACAGACCTATACGAGCTCGCCCCTCACTCGCCGAACTCATCTTCCCCACTATTTTCGTGAGAACCTACACTCACAGCCCTAGAATCCTCGTTATCCGAGCTCATTTCTCTAGACCGACCTACCGGGTTAATCACTGACAATGGAATTGGGGAAAAAATTTCCTGAAAATCGAAAGAAGACGAAGAGGGGGAGGGAACATCTGATTCTTCTTGTTGGTTACCCCAGGATAAAACCCTGGACTCGTCCGAACTCATAAAAGAATGAAAGACAGGAAGAAAAGAACAAAATACGCGTGTTCTTGAGAAACGGAATACCTAAATGGACGACCTTACTCGGCTGGGGCTGGAAGGACTAAGGGCTGATTCTCTACCGTGCTCGCGAGAGTGAACTTTCGAAGAAAGGTGGTGAAAATGACAGGAGATGGTATTTAAAAAGGAAGGAATGCAAAAGGTCTCCATCTCAACCGTTGGATCTGCGAAAAGAAGGGTCCAGATGCGTGCCTCAAAACGACGTCGTTTTAAGGTAACCTTCAGCATTCGGCCAATGCGTGACAGCTCACAGCCACGTGTCACCTGATCCTTCGTCTTCAGCATTTACTCAATTAATGTTCTAAGAAGTCGTGCCAGACCTTCTAAGGTCAGTCCGTATACAGCGGACGGACTGACCTGGGGGGTAACTGTTGACCACAGAAGTCCGAGATCAAATATTATGCTCTTAGTGTTAATGACTTGTCATTGGAAGTTCGGTTATCAGCTCGGTCATCAGCTCGGTCATCTCTAGTAGACTTGTCAGAAGGCCGCCGTCATTCAGGAGACATAATGATCACATTATGTCACCATCTGTCCAATCAAATCAAGTACACTTGGGGGTGAGGACGGCAGCACCGCCCTCTTCGGCCAATCAGCTACTTTTGTTGATAACTTCAATGTAAAGGTAATGATTGTTTGATAAAACATAATTATGAGGATTTGATGGACACCGACCTCGTTAGCCAATCGCAACCGAGGACTATGGCACGCATATCTGAGTTCGGTATGGTGTATGAAGTGATTGATTTGACGTCTGCCTTACCATGGGCATGAAAATCTATCTATAAAAGGACATACCCTTTTTGCTGGAGAGGGACGTGAGAAAAAGACCAAAAAAAATATCACTTTACTCCCAAAACTCGTATAAAATAAATAAAAGATCTTGCCCCCTTTTTCAAAAAGTTGTCTCAAATCTAGTGTTTACACTTTTTTGACGTCAACAATGCTTATCATATAATTACCTTCTCTTCCATAAACGCCTCGGTTAATTTTTCTTATTTGAAGGCAAGAAACAGCAGAGGGAAGGGAATTGACTTTTGTAAATAACCCCCTCAAATATTGGCAATATCCTTTAAAATACTAGTAAAAGTGTACAACGTAAGACTGCAAATTCAGATACTACCTTAGTGACATCATTTATATATAATAACCCAAAACTAGGGTTTGTTGCGACCAAAACTAGGGTTTCCATGAAACCACCTCAAATTTTATTTAAGCTACTAGAATCTGGGCATTTTTCCCATCACCAAACCCTTCCAATTATGCAGCCGGAGCATAGTCGTAGTCACCATCATCGTCATCATCATCCCCATCCCCATCCCCATCTTCAGCTTTTATTATCGGCATATTATGCAGATGACCACCAAGAATACTGCTATCTCCATGAAGATCGTGGAACAGCTTGTACTTGAAGCTAATAATCTCTAAGAAAGAAATCATTTTTCGCAATTATATTTCTAACTAAATTGAGGCACTGCAATGGGAGAAAATTGAAGGTGTGTGTATAGAGAGTAAAGGAGAGGCGTAAAGTTATATATAAAGGGGGTTTTGCCCTAATGCAGCAATCATAAAAGGTTAACCCGTGGAGAGGTGTGCTAAAGTGGCTTAGGAGTGTGCATCGAACGTGGAAATATGTGTCAAATTGGTGTCTAATATTGCCAGGTTGTTGTGAACACATGTGCATTCTAGTGCAACACAAATTCGATTCTCATGACATGTACTTCAAGTTTCGAGTGAGACAAGATTAAATCCATGTTTGAATGAGATTTTTTTAGAATAAATTCTATGAAAAGTGAGTTTGTTTTAGAAGTGTGATTATGAAATATGAAAAAGTTATGAATCTACGTACAAAAATACTTTATTAGTAGAATTTGAGGTTTAAAATGAGTCTTATTGTACATCCAATCTTCAGCTTGATTTTTTTCTTTCTGGGGTTCAATCACTTTTGGTACTGTCCAAAAAAGTTTGCTTCATATCTATTAATAATTGAACATGTTTGGCTAGGCCTTATTAGCTTAGCCAAACATATGCTATGCCTATTAGATATTGAATTGAAGAGTACTAATTAGTTTGAGCATTAGATATTGTTGATGGTAAAAATTACTAGTAGAGTTATTGTACACAAATTTGCTTTCATTGAAGTTTCTGTAATCACGTTTAAAATCTTAGGAAATTTGAAATTGGGGTTATTACTGGATTGAGTTGGACTGACTTGTTCGTCTATATTGGGACATGAAGCAGGTGCAATGCTGAGCTTGTGTCCTATACAAGTAGTATATCATAATAGGCAAATTAGGCAAGCATATCTAGGACCTGAATGTCATACTATGATGCACTAACACGGACACGTGTATCCGACAAGATACGTCGACACACGATTTTTCAAAAAAATATCGACACGACACGTAGCCGATACGTTGATTAAATTCTTTAAAATTCTTCATTTATAGAGTATAAATTTAGTTTTATACTTGTTATTAATTTTTCTTATTGAAATCTTTTAAATATGAATACCTATTTGTTATTTACTAATAACTTTGAGTTAAAAATATATACTATTTTTAATAAAAAAATGAAAAATATTTATGGTAGAGTATCCGAGGAGTGTTGGTATCGACACATGTCTAACATGTGTCGAACACAGACACGCTATCCTAATTGAAGTGTCCGTGCTACAGAGATGTCACATATTGTTTTACATTTTAATATTAAAAAATATATAATTTATTTATTATTGTAGGGATATGAAAGGTTGTGGAGTTACATTTTATTATATTGTCTTGGAGTTGAGGTCATTAAGTAGAATTATGGTGATTATGCTTTTTTATAAGTGTATAGTTAATATAATGTTAATGAGGATTAATGTTATTGTTGGAATTTATGGGTTATAACCAATGAGGGGTTATGGGATTTAATAAAAATCAAATCCTATTACAGTAGAACCTCAATAATTCAATATCCTGTAAATTAATGACATCAGTTTAAATAATAATTTTGGCCGCAATTGGGAATAATTTGTTAAATTAATAATTCACAAAATTTATAGGATAATAGATTATAAAAAATTCATATATATCTGATATAATATATAAATTAATAATTTCCAGGTATATAATGCTTTTGATTCGACTATGAGACCTTCCTATAATATTTCTCAATTATTGTTGATTTCATTATACTTTTGAGATGAGAAGTCATTGTTATATATATGATATGTTGTGTTATCATCGTTTTTGTTTATTTAAATAGAGGTTTTGCTTGGTTAAATTTCATAAAAAGGGAAAATGTAGTATCAATGTAGAATTTACTTTTGGAAAAAAAATAAGTAGATTCACAATAATACAAGAATAATAAAAGACAAGAAAAATATGACAGAGAAATTAGGAGATTTTATTATAATATAGAAAAAGAATACAAAAATTTTGTGTTTATAATTTGTCTAACTTGTAATGAGGTTAAACAACCCAACTAAATTGTAGAGAATGATCAAATATATATAGGGAACAATCCAAATCCTAGAAGTAGAGTTGTAGATGAAATAGAATACCCAAAAGTTTTCTTATCTTGATTTCTTTCAGTCTAACACAAATTCCAACTCTCAATAGAGCTTCCAAATAGAATTTCAATTAGAATTTGTTAAATAGACTTCGAATAGAATTCCGAAAGCATTCCAAATAAAATTCTTCTTAATATAAACTTTAATTTGAACAAGCGATTATCTTCAACAAAGAATTCGGGTCACACCTATAGCTGTTATGGCTATCAAATCACTAGAACAGGATTCGGTTTTGGATACATACGCAAACTGACCGTCAATATGCCCTTGGTTTTTGTATGAGACATATTGGCGTCTGCAATACATGTACGGTCTTCTTTTCAGTCTATTTAAGTTCAAACATGTTACATGAACAAGTTTGGTGACATAATTTACAAGAGGGGGACACGTATCATTTTTTTTATTTGATAGTTAGGAAAAAAAGAGCCAAATAAGTGCTGCCACATAGCATCTATCACAAAAACTTGTGATTTTCCTCTGTTTGAGTAGCTTTATTCATTTGAGTTAGTTTTCGACAAGTTAGTGGGACGAAGATTATTCCATGGAGTTCTTGAGGAGCAAGTAATGGTTTTGCTATTTGCTTCCATCTTCACTACAATTGGCGTAATCAATGACATCCAATGGATGGTGACTGAGGCAAGAACATTTTAAGGTGGTCGAAGTTCGTATCTCTCAGTTCTCAGTTCTCAGTTCTCAGTTGGAGAGTCGTTTCTTTCCAGCTGGGGTTTCTTGGAGGCAAAAATCTATAATTAATGACTTCTTATTTGAAAATTCTTAAGGCAAATCAAATGCTAAAAAAACATATTGATTTGTTCATCCATCATACTGTAGTGATTATGCGTATCGTGTAATTATCTTCTCTTCCATAAAAACCTCAGTTAAGTTTTCGTTGTTTGAAGGCCAGAAAAAGCAGAGGGGAAGGGAAATGCAAATAAGCAAAAGAGACGTTCGGAAACTTATCCTCTCATATATAAAAATAGCAGTACAAGTATATAACATAAGACTACAAATTCAGATACTACCTTAGTGACATCATTTATATATATATATATAATAACCCAAAACTAGGGTTTGTTCTGACTAAAACTAGGGTTTCCATTAAACTACCTAGGATTTTATTTAAGCGACTGGAGTCTGAGCATTTTTTCCATCACCAAAACCTTCCGGTTATGCTGCCGGAGCGTAGTCATAGTCACCATCATCATCGTCGTCATCATCTCCATTCCCTTCTTCAGCTTTTAATATCGGCATTTATGCAGATGACTATGAAGATTAATACTGCTATCTCCATGAAGATCGTGGAGCAGCTTGTACTTGAAGCTAATAATCTCTAAGAAAGAAATCATTTTCGTTTCTAACAAAATTGAGGCAAAGGGAATATTTAGACACTGTAATGGGGAGAAAATTAAAGGTGTGAGCATAGAGAGTAAAGGAGAGGCGTAAAGTTATATATAGAGGGGTTTTCGCCCTAATGCAGCAGTCTAAAAAGTTAACCCGTGGCGAAGGTGTGCTGAAGTGGCTTAGGAGTGTGCATCTAACGTGGAAATATGTGTCAAATTTGTCTGGTTGCCAGGTTGTTATGAACACGTACATTCTTGGCAACACAAATTCGATTCTTATAATATGTACATCGAGTTTCTAGTAACACAAGATTGGAGATTTTTTAGAATATAATTTGTGAAAAATGATTTTTTTTTTCTTTTGGAACGTGTGGTTAAGAAATATGAAAAAGTTATGTATCCAAATTCACAATTATTTAATTGTGAGAATGTGTCGTTGAAAATAAATTTAAAAAAAAATGAGTTCTAAAAAATGAGGGTCAAATAAGGCATAACTTGAGTTTTATTTTATAAAATAATGCTATTCGTAGTTGCTTACTACGACAATCGTCTTACATGGCATACACATGGCAGGTTGTTATTTGATGTAAAACTACCACATTAATACATCAAATAATCACCTACCATGTGTATATCATGTAGTGTGACTGTCGTAATGAGCAACTGAGAATAGCATTATTCTATTTTATATCCAATCTTTAGCAAATTTTTCTTTTTGGGATTTTTGGGAAATATAACTTTTGGTACTCTCTAAAAAAGTTTGCTTCTGCAAAGATGTAAAACCTAACATGCGTGCTCATATCTATTAATAATTCAACATGTTTGGCTAAGCTTGATACTTCTCGAATAATGTGCTTATAAGCACCTTATTAAGCTTAGCTAAACATGCTATGTCTATTAGATATGAAGAGTAATTAGTTAGAGCATTAGATAGTGTTGGCCATAAAAATTAGTAGTAGAGTTAACGTACACAAATTTGCTTTCATTGAAGTTTCTGCAAACACGCTTAAAATCATGGAAATTTGAAATTGGACTTGTTACTGGATTGCGTTGGACTGACTTGAAGTAGCCATGGATCCTATGAGAATTGGAATGGACATGTGAGTGATCACTTGGCTGGTGGACTTGCTTATCGTCTATAGTGGGTCATGAAGCAAGTAGAACACCGAGCTTGTATCATGTACGTTATAGAAAATTCGTTAATGTATTTGCAATGTGCAATGCAAGTTTTCATTATTGTTTTAACATCGTGTCTGACAACAAGCCTTGTAATCTTTAGCAATATGCGTCGTCCACTCTACAGCAACATTAAAGATACAATGGATTGTATCTTTAGCAACATGCATTGTATGTTAGTACGTACAAGTGCATGTTGTTAAAGACTTATGACAACGAATGTTGCCTATTGCAAAATAATTTTTCTTCTTGTGGTATTATAATAGGCGAATTAAGAAGCATATCTAAGATTTACATGCCACATATTGTTAAACATTTTAATATTAAAATATTTATTATTTTTTATTGTGGATATGTGAAAGGTTGTGGAGTTACATTATATTATAACCTTTTGGAGTTATGGTCAATAAGTAGATTTATAGTGTTTATGATTTTATAAGTGCATGGTTAATATTAGTTCATGGTCATAAGTTATGAGAGGTTATGGGATTTAATTTCTTATTAATCCTATTATATTAATTTTTGTACCTATATATACCATTATATTCTATTAATTTTCTTACACTTATGATACTAGCCACGGAAGAATTAATTTGCACCGTTTTGATCTAAATATGAGAGAAATGCTAGCCCCTGAGATTAAATAGTTATTAATTACATATGCACGTAAATAGTGAAATGCATAATTTAATATTAAATACGTATTGAAAAATGAAAAGTAAGGTATTATTGAAAATAATTTATATACACGTGATCCTAAAAATGAATTTAGACAAAAGTGTGCACATGTGAACCTGGAGAATAAATTTATATCATAGATTAAATGAATAATCTTGAAAATATATAAGTTTACATGAACATGAATAATTTGTTTACTCCTAGAATAATTGTATAGCCAAGCGCATGAACTTGAGAATTAATTTGCATCCTTTTGATATAACTAGTAGTAAGCACGTGCTTTGCACATCATATGTATCAGAAGAATGATATGCGTAAATTCTAAAATATTAATAGTATATTTTAAAAGTTGTTGATGTAACTGATATTATATTAAAGAAAAAATTAAAATTATTAAAAATAATGAATGTAAAATTAAAAATAATGTTTTTAATCACATTTATATTTGACGATTTAGAATTTCAAAAATAACTATTTAAATAATTAATTACTTATTATTCAACCATGATGAACAAAAACTATACCATTAACTATTCTTCAAGGGTAATGAATGTGATTTTTTATTTTTTTGCGTGTGATCCTTTGGTTTCTTTAAGAATTATTGACCTCGATTTCCCCTTATGGCTATATGAGGAAATAAATTGAATCATTTGATATTCCATTTTTATTTGTATATTCATTTGTAATTATCTACAATATATTAAAAGTGTGGATTAAGGGGAAACTTTTGAATACCAATTTTACCCTTATATATTTAGTTATATATCAATTCTATCCTTATATATTTAATATAATTTAACTTCAATTAATAATCATTTAAATGTGATACTCATTGTTTTACATTGGAGTACTTATAATTTTACATTAATCAAATTTAATTTTAGTTACTTAAATTATGTTATTTATTTAATTTACTACTTAAAATTGAAGCTCACATATATAGATGTAATTTTATTATGATTATGATTATATAATATAATATATTAAAGTTGCATTATTATAATGGTAGATTAATTACAATATAAAATAATAGTTATTATAGTTTTAATATAATTATTTATGTAGACGAACTTCTATTTTAAGTGATTAAACTTAATTTAATTAATATAAAATTATGAATAACCCAGAATGAAAAATGAATTCTATATTTAAAAAGAGATTACATGAAGTTAAATTGTAATTAATATATCATTAATGTCACCTTTAATATATGATATTATCTCACTTATATGCACATGTATTTGTATTATATAATTTATTATTTAAATACGTGAGCTTCACATAAAATCAACGTTCATCCATTTATATTATATATATATATATATATATATATATATATATATATATAAAATGTAAAGATAGATTAGAAACATTTAATTTATCATTTTGTCCTTATATAATATTGTCAACATTTCCATTCAAAGATTATAAATTGCATGTTTAATTAATATAATCGATAATATAACTATTAAAATATGAAGGACAATAAATTGAAAAGAAAAAAATTACTTAAAAATGATCAACAGTTAGGAGAAAAAGAGTCAAATATAAGAGTTTAATTAATATAATAGATAATACAACTATTTAAATACGAAGGACAATAAATTGAGAAGAAAAAATTGCTTAAATTGATCAACAGCTAGAAAGAAAAGAGTCAAAGATAGGAGAAATTATTCATTAATATTAAAAACCTTACTAAGTATTCCTAATAATTAGGAGTTACTTACCCTCTCCATATTTGTTTCCACCACACTAAATACAATCATCTCAATCACACATTTTTCACTAAAACCAAATTTTTAAGTATTAATAAAAATTAATGTTATATGTTCAAAAAAATAATTAATATAGTATTGAAAATTTTATTATTATTACATGTTCATTTTTGTATAAGCATAAAAATAGATAGTAATCCAATTACTTATTAGATATAAATATATAAAGAAAAGAAAATATTTTTGTCTCGATACATTTAAAGAGAAGATTTTTATTCCTCCATTTGTATTAATCTCATTGAAAAGAAAAAGAGCACATTTGTTTTAAGATTTTTCACTTCTATATATGTTTTGAATGTAATTTTGGTTTTTAATTTAAAATAAATGCTATGAATTAATACAACGAGCGTGATTAGTACGCAATTTTTTGTTTCTAAATGTGTTCAGATAAAATACTTTTTTTTTTTTTAAGGTAAAAAAGTTTATGTTATAGACAAAATGAGTAATTTTTTATTTTGAAAATCATTTATGTACCTTTAGTTAAATGTACAACTTTGAATTCGATTCTTCTTCGTGTCCGTCTGTACCACAAAACTGGTCGATGCCGCTATAATTGTTGAATATAGGGATCCAACTAGGGATGACAACGAGCCGGGCCGGCTCGCGGGTCAAAATTTTAGGTCCGGGCTCGGCTCGGAGGACCCGGGCTTTTTTCGGGCCCGTCGAGTCGAGCCCAAGCCCGGTGGATTTTTTGGGACTCGGCCCGGGCTTCGGCTCGGGCTTTTCCCGAGCCCGGGACGGTCCGTATTTTTATATTTTTAAAAAAAAAAATTTTAAAAAATTCAGTATTATTCTATTTTTTTTACATTTTTTTGATCGCGAGCCCAAAAAGCCCGTGATACGAGCCGGCCCGCGTAGCTCGCCGGGCCAAGCTCCAAAAATGAGACTCGGCCCGAGCCTTGGCTCGGTACCTCGAGCCTCAAGCCGGGCCTGGCTCGGGCTTTTCACGGGCCGAGCCCGGACGGCCCGAGCTACGGAGCCATTTTGCCACCCCTAGATCCAACCAATGTCTAGCATAAACAAACAAGTAAATAAAACATTGCATTTTAGTTTATTCAACATTTTCACATTATGGATGTATATTTTATATATATAATTTTAATTTTTTCTTTAATATTATCAATTACTTTATTTTAAAAATATTACGCATATAATTTATTTCATAATAACCCTTACATATTTAGCTATATGTCAAATATATCTTCATTTATCCCCATATCTTTAATTTTTCATTTTACACTTATATTTTTATGTTTATGGTCAATAATACCCTTAAAATTAAATTTATTTAAACTAAATTCAATTATTATTAAAATTAAAATTATTTATTTTTTAAAATTAAGTCAATTAATTTTCATTAAACACTATTATTACTAATTATCAGTAAGTGTGGATTGAGGAAAAAAAATTATTACCAAATTTACCCTTATATATTTAGCTATATGTCCAATATACCATCATTTATACTTATATCTTTAATTTTCCATTTTATACTTACACTTTTATGTTTATGGTCAATAATACCCTTAAAATTAAATTTATTTCAAGTAAATTCAATTATTATTAAAATTAAAATTATTTATTTTTTAAAATTAAGTCAATTAATTTTCATTAAACACTATTATTACTAATTATCAGTATATGATCAATAAAAATTTATATAAAATAAAAATAAAAATAAAAATAAAAATTATAACAACACTACATATATAATTAACATGAAATGACATATACTGTTAAGTCAATTAATATTAATATATAAAATTTATAAATATAACAAAATTTTATATACAATTAATAATGTAGATAGTGTTTAACTTAAAAAATTTCTTATAAAAGAAACTGCTATAATTTAGAGAAGAAATAATCTTCAAAATGATCACCATATCTACAATATAGTTAGTGTATTGATCGATAAATTTTTCAATTACTTTGAAATTGATGGAGATCTCATGGAGTACGATGATAGGAATTGGCTGCTAAAACGGAGTCATCGAGAAGATGAGATATTATAGTGGTTATAAGCTCTAAAATATACAGCTCGCTGGGACATGTCGTACAAATGAGAGGTCGAATCATTTACTAAGTTCAATGTCTTATTCTTTAACAATATCAATTACATGAATTACTTAAAAAATATTAGTACTTAAAAAAATATTGCGCATATCATTTTCCGATACATAAGTCGTGCAACGCACGTACTTACTGCTAGTCAATTAAAACAACTCTTAAATAAGTGTCAATAATAAATATAACATACTAATGTCACCTTTCAATTTTGCTCTCTCTCTCTCTCTCTCTCTCTCTCTCTCTCCCCCTTCCTTTTGTAAACCGAATGAGGGTATATTTGTCATATATGTAAATATATAGGGGCAAAATTGGTATTCAAAAGATTTTCCTCAATCCCCACTTTTAATATATTGTAGAATATGAGAGATATGCAAGTCCGTAAAAATAAATGTTAATTACTATACATGCACGTAAATAGTGAAATAAATAATTGAATTTTAAATAAATATTGAAAAATCAAAAGTAAGGTATTATTGAAATAATTGAATTACAATAAGATTAGATTTGTCCAAAAAATGATTCTCACTTGATGTGATATTTTATTTTGTAACGACTCAGATCTCTATACCCAAGTCGTCAGCTTACATACTGTTCGCTCTGGGTGAGATTGTGTCCACTTATTCCCTCACGACTTTTTGTCGCGTCTTCCAGGATTCGAACTTAAGACCTCTGTTTAAGAGAGATTTAAGTTGAATCTAGGTACCAATGAATGTTATTTTTGTGGAGCTTTGAGTTCACCTCTAGTGCAAAAATGATTGAACTAAACAGCGTTGTAGTTGGACTATTGTATCCTGAATGGACAAGTCAAGAAGATAACTTTTGCATCGGTTATTGAAGATTTCCAACACACGGAGAATTTAAATTTCCTTTGAGTGAGATATGCACGCCTTAACTTTATTGGTTACAAGTTTGCTTCTCAAGCTGTAAATTTTTATTTACAATTATAATTTCAAAGCACAATCCCTCTTTGAAGAATGCATCTGAGTAAAGTTCTGACACTTCATTACAAAATTTTGAAGTTAGGACACTTGAAGAAATAATCAAGTGAGGACAACATACTAAACTCGATACTATATGTATACCCTAATTAGCTATGAAAATGAAATGAAATAATTATATTTATATGTTTGACTATATCTAACGAATACATCTCAAATTCTATATTCTAACAAGTTTTCTAATTACTGGCTCAAAAGTAATGGATTAATTAATCAGCAAAAGAAGCACGAGCTCTAACTCTCTTAACCTTTTTTTTTAGGATAAAGATAGATGTACAGAACTATTTATTGGCCAGAATCCGTCTAGATTTCTAGTGATGTGGGTTCCATCATGAATAAAAAATTTGCCAAAAATACCCCACGCATCCCCCTATGTGTGTATTCTAGACAAGATTCTTCTGTTCATCTAGCAGTATTCTTTTTTAATAACAAAACTATAGCCACCGGCTAGTAGTCGTGGAAATGTTATCGTGCGGACCTGTCGAGCAAAAGGAAGTTTCGTTCTCCTGCGCGTGGCACGCAGGAGAACGAAAATGCGCTTTGCCTTGCATGAATTCATGCAAGGCAAAGCATAAAAAAATACACGCAAGCGGCTGACAACATTTGAATAATTTTTATTTTATTTTTGTTTTTGTTTTTTGTCTTTTTGTTTTTTTTTCCTTCAATTGTTTTGTTTAGCCTCTGTTTGATAGTCATTTTTTTCGCATTAATAATTTTCAATATACGTATATTACATTTTTTTTATATTAATAATAACACCGTAAATTTCATATGATATTTGTATTAACATTGCAATACATTCAGACAAAATAAAATAGACATTGCATAAATTAGATAAATTTTCTTCAAATTTAATTCGAGCGAGTACAACAATAAGTGATTTAATTAAATTTACACTAAAACTCATTAATTTAATTAAAGCCCATCATTTAATTAAACCACTCATTTAAATTAATGGGCTACGCTTTGCCTTGCATAACATGCCAGACAAAGTATTTAAACACGCAAAGCTAGCTGGCCTTGCGTGTTTTAGTGTATGTTGCCAGCCCCATTTTTTTGGGACTGACAACATATATATTTTTTAAATTTTTTTTTTTTATTCTCTAATTGTTTTGTTTTGCCCTGTTTGATAGTCATTTTTTTCAAAATGTATATTTCTCTCTTCTTTTTAACCGCACATTTTTTAATAAAATAATATTACACGCAACTTTTTCTTAATTTTTAACCACACATTCTCCATCAATCAACTATTCAAAAATGCATTTTCTCCCCAAAATTGGCTACAAACAGGAACTTAGCATGCAAGGCAAAGCTAGCTAATTTAACACGCAAAGCCTAGCAGGCCTTGCGTGTTAAATATAAGTTGTCAGTCTGGCAGGCTTTGAGTGTTGAATATATGTTGTCAGTTTTTTTTTTTTTTTTTTTTTTTTTTTTTTTTGGTCTTTTGTTAGTTCTTTACCTATAAAAAAAGTGACAAACGTTTCATACTTCATATACATTGCACAATTGATATGCAGAAAGAAAAATACTTCATTCATATACATTTCACAATTATTTTCTAAGGTTTGTTTATATCTTTCTATTGAATTTTCTGGTAAGTTTTTTTCTCTTATTTTTTCTTAAATGTGTTGTGTTATATATAAATGTACATTTTTAATTTGTTTAATTTCGTAACATGGTTTTAATTTTATTTTTGTTATAATTATAGTAAGTTTTAAACATGTCAATGTTTAAATTATTTCACAAACTAAATAATTTTTTTATATTAATTTTTAGGAATGGAAGGGGATGACAATGTATTTATTCCACAAGTGAATGTTGGTGCGATTCCGATATTCGGGCATGAATTTAAAACGCTTGATGATGTGTATAATTTTTACAATGAGTATGCGAAATTAGCTGATTTTAGCATACGTATTGGTAGTAGCCGAAAGAATCCACAGACAAATGAGATTGTCTGGAAGTCGTATGTTTTCTTTAAACTAGGTCAAAAAGATGAGTCATATCAGATGAAACTCAAAAATTTGGTGGCCCGTTCTGGTGAATGAAAGCGTGGGAACTCACGTTGTGGATGTGATGCAAAGTTAACAGTTGTAAAATATCAGACAACGTCTATGTGGGTTGTAAGCCATTTTGTCGAGGGGCACAATCATGCACTGTCTACACCAAGCAAAACGCACCTACTACGCTCACATCGACATGTTTCTGCAACCAAAAAAGCGCTTGTTGAACAATTTTCACAAGCCAATATTCCTAGCTGTCAATAGATCAGACTTATGGAGATAGATGTTGGTGGGCCTTCTTCATTGGGCTGTAATGAGCAAGATATCAGGAACCATCGACGAGATCGATGACGAGTAGCCATTGGACGTGATGCAGAAACATTGATTGGGCATTTTGAGTTGGAAAAAAGACGGAGTCCTAGCTTCTACTATGCTTATGAGACTGAAGATGATGGTGTGTTTGCTCGTTGTTTCTGGGCTGATGCAGAGTCCATGAGTTCTTATGTTTACTTCGGAGATGCTGTCGTTTTCGACACAACATATAACACAAACAACTATTCGATCGTGTTTGCATCATTAGTTGGAGTAAATCACCATCGGCAAACTACTGTTTTCGGATGTGGCTTATTGAGTGATGAAAAGATCGATTCATTTATTTGGTTGTTTTTTAAGTTCGTCGAAGCAATGCCCACCCAACGGGCCCCCGGGGTGATTATTACTGATCAAGATGCTGCCATTGCTAGAGCAGTTGGTGAGATTTTTCCTAACACAATTCATAGGTTCTGTCTGTGGCATATTCTAAACAAGTTCTCGGAGAAGATGAGTCCCGTGGTGTACAAGGAATTATACCACGGCTTGGTGAATATTATTAAGCAGTCGGAGTCCCCGGAGGAGTTTAAATCTCGTTGGGCTGATGTGATGGAAACTACCGATCTTAGGGATAATGAGTGGCTCACCCACATGTATGAAATACGAAGTTGTTGGGTACCTGCGTACGTGAAGCATATATTTTCTGTCGGGATGTCAAGTAGTCAACGGTCAGAAAGTAACCACGCGTTCTTCAAAAGATATGTCAATAAGACGGATACACTAATGAATTTTATCACACAGTTTAGCAGTGCTCTAGCTCACCAGCGACATAGCGAATTGGTTGCCAACCACACCGACTTGAATGAGGTGCCTCGTATGATAACAACATTTGCCATGGAAACTCAAATGACATGTATTTATACAAAGACAATTTTTCTGTTGTTCCAAGAGGAATTAGCTCAGAGTAGCTACTACGTTTTCTCAAGGAAATCAACATGTTGTAACGCGTTTTGATACCCAAAAACCACATCATCGCCACCGTGAGCTGACCTACTTCAGGGCTATTGACTTCATAGCATGCAGCTGCAAAACATTTGAGTTTGAAGGATATCCATGTCGTCACATGCTCGCATTTATGCTTAGAAAACAGGTGATGTTATTACCAGATCAGTACATTGTAGGTCGGTGGGCGCAAAATGCAAAAGCAACTCCAGTCTTCGAACCAACGACGACCTCAATGGGTGGTCAATCATTGATTTCTTGACATGGGATGCTGGCACACACGGTAACAGAGTTGGTGGACGAAGGTGCTTTGACTGACGCTCGTACGACGTTAATAATGGATGGATTTCAGAACTTGAAAATACAGGTAAAAGCTATGGATAATGGAGGAGATGTGGGAATCAGTAGGGTTATTAGCAAGAGCAGCGAATGTGCCAACTCGTGATTGATCCTACTCCGGTTAGGACAAAAGGGTGCGGGAAGAAATTGAAGTCATCCAAAGAAATAGCCATGTCTCAGTCGAAGAGAAATTGTCGTGTTTGTGGTCGTAGTGGACATGACAAAAGAACTTGTCCGACATTACAGTCGAGGTTAGTGGACGAACCGTATCATCCACAGTACTCTTGGGACGATACTCAGGAAGATAGGTACACTGGTATTGCTAGCGGTGATTATGGTGCATTTCATGGGTTTGACGATGGTGACGACCATTAAACCACTTATTGTTGTACTCACTCGAATTAAATTTGAAGAAAATTTATCTAATTTATGCAATGTCTATTTTATTTTGTTTGAATGTGTTGCAATGTTAGTACAAATATCATATGAAATTTGCGGTGTTATTATTAATATTAAAAAAATGTAATATACGTATATTGAAAATTATTAATGCAAAAAAAATAACTATCAAACGGGGCTAAACAAAACAATTGAAGAAAGAAAAATAAGACAAAAAAAACAAAAATAAAATAAAAATTATTCAAATGTTGTCAGCTGCATTTGCGGCTGACAACATTTGAAATACACGCAAGGCCTGTCTTTTGGCAGGCCTTGCATGTATTTTTTTTATGCTTTGCCTTGCATGAATTCATGCAAGGTAAAGCGCATTTTCGTCCGCACGCAGGAGAACGAAATTGGAGCAAATGGTACACACACTATGTAATATTTGACCATCTTTTTTATAAATTAGTTATTATTTTAGCATATGGTCCATATAAAATCTTTGCCAATACAACTTTATGATTATCTGAAAAATAAAATTATATTTTATGATAGATAGTAGGCGGTCCCACCTTCATATTCCCAGAATAAAGCTCAGATCAACCTAGGTTTGGGCACGGTTCGATTCGGTTCTGAAGAGAACCGAATCGAACCGAAAATTTTCGGGTAGTTAGTAAATGGAATCGTCGGGTCTAAATATAATTTTGGAACCGTTCGGATTCGGTTCTGTTCGATTCCATACTATAATTATTTTTTTTAACATTTATAACAATATTACAATCTAACATGTTTAATCTTAGTTTTTACAAATTAATGTATTCCAATTTAATAACATATAAATAACAAATTATCCAATAAAATTAATTTACCAATGTACACAAATAACAAAAAGTAGATAGTAAATTAGTAATACTAAAATATCGATGATCCATATAAATTATAGTTCATAGACTCATAGATACTAGATACTAAGAAACTCTACAAGAAAAATTACAATTAACAAACATAAATAAACTAAAAGTTGTTCAACTAATAAGATTTAATAAGAAAAAATATAATATATATTTTATTACATGTCTCAATGCCCTCGTCGAACCAGTCTTTTCAATGCAAACTCTATCTTTACTAATTTATTTTTAAAAAATTAAAATAATTTGATTTATCCCATATATAAAAATTTAAAAATTTAAAACAATTCGGTTCTTCGGTTCTGGGTCTAGAACTGAGAACCAAACAGAACCGTCGGTTCTTAATTCAGAGATCCGTTTGGGTATTTCACTTATGAAGAATCGCTCGATTCGATTTTGGTCTGGTTCAGTTCGATTCGAAATTTTTGCCCAGTCCTAGATTCTCCTTCCAATAAAGGGTGCCAAGTGATTGAAATAGGTGGCCCTGATCGAGTAGCACAACCCATATTCCCATGCACACGTCAGTTTCACGAAAAGGACCAAAGCACTTAGGTGTGGCAATGGTTCGAAGTGGATTGATTTTGAGCTCAACTTGATTGGCTTGGATAAATTTCAAACCTAATCGATCCAATCCAGTTGTTGAAACCGAGCCAAACCACACTCAATTTATTTGGTTTGGTTAGTTGGTTTGAACATTTGTCCAAGTTAAAAAACTTTGGCTACCTATTTTGGATTAAAATATGTTTGTCTATATATTGTAGTATGTATCTATAATATATATGATGTAAATGGTCAATGTTTTCTAAAATCATCACATATAGTCGATAGTTACCAATAAGTAATTACATCAAAACGAAAAGTAATGTTACAATCAAATTTGGGAGTTTACAGTAAAAAAATGTATTAGCGGGGGTTGAATTGATTAATTGACGAGTTGGTTGCTTAAACCGCAAACAATTCAACCCGACTTTTTAATAGATAAAATTAATCGAATCAATCGATTTTCTTGTTCAAATAGACCCGATCTGATATGGTTTGATCGATTTTTCGATTATTTTGCCCACCCCTAAGAACACTAATAAAACAACTAATTACAATAGAGTAACAAATTCACCAAAAAGAATTTGCAGCTGCGGTTATTAAACATTACGATGAGAACCACGTAGCGATGATCACTATGCAACCCTACAAAAGATTGACGATCTCAAGAAAATCCAAAGAATAATTCGATTTTGAATTTGAATCAAGAACAATGAACTAAACAATCAAACAAAACGAAATTTGAATGACATCTTGATTACACAACTCGTGATCCACACCTGATATTGAAAGCGACAAGAATTAATTTGATAAATTCAAGGTGTTCAATGAAGAACGAGAATTCGAAAGCAATATATCATCTCTTGTATTCAATATGTCAAAAGTTCTTTTACAATGAAATATGAAAATTATTTATACTAAGACATTAAACATAGGTGACCGCATGGTGTTTAACACGATGTAGTCGCATACTGGTCCTTCGACCGCTTGTATCATGTTGATTTAAATAGTTTCGGCTCTCAACCCCAATATGAAACTTACTTCTTTTCTTGTGTAGATCATGGTGTCGTCCATCGTTGATTGCACAAGTAGTTCCATCGCTTGATTTACTATCTGTTTTGCTCTCGATCGCGTCATCAGTTCGTCTTCGATAATCACTTGGGTCTCCAATATAATTTTATTGATTTTCAAATCTCCCAACTCTGAATCTAAGTGCACGTGGGTCCTTTGAAAGGAAATCATGAAAAATTTATTAAAAAATTGATCTCTAGTAGAATTTGGGATGGTTTCTTGGACTTACATGCACCTAGATTCAAATTTCTGAAATCTTAAAAACAAGAAACATTGATTGGGGACCAAAGTGCTCTAAGAGGAAACATACCAACGGTGAAAGTCGCAATCTTTTCGCCCATTAACAACCCTATTCTCTAAACCTTTTATTTTCTGAAGAGTCATAAAAATGTTTTAAATTTGTAGAAAATCATTATAAATAATTCCATCCACGTAAATATTGAAAAATAGGGATCCCCATCCCACCATGTTCTCCCAAAAGTCAAAAAACATGTTTGGTCTTATTAAAAATCAAATATTTAGTAGATTTAAAAAAAAAAAAAAAAAAATTGATGGAATATATTTTTAAAAATTTGATAAAATTTTAATTTGATAAGTATTTAATTAAAATTAATTGTTGACTTTAACTAATCTTTTTATCAATCACTTAACTAAATCAAACGAGTACAAAATGAGAAGTCAAAATTCAAAATGCTACCAAATTCTGGTCCCATACACCAATTTGCCTGGCCTAAACCGCAGCACTCATCCTTTGACCTCTACACACATATATTAACATCATTTTAATAATTGCAAATTAGACCATGCCAAATTTGTGAATTATTCTAAAATTTCACATATGAAGAGGAGGCCATGGGAATTGCATGGCCCAGTTCATGAACGGCAATTTAGGCTGAAGGAATTCGTCACTTCTTGGAGTGACACTTCACAGTGGTTTTAGGTTGCTTCATGTAGCAGCACTTATTCATAATGTCAGGACCAGGTTGACCCAAAATCACCATCTATATACATATATCTGTACCTATATGTTTGTATGCTGTATGATTTCGTTCGCAAGAGTTATGTGGAATTTTATGGGTTCTAATATATGGGTTTTTTACCCGACCCAAGAAAAACAGAGAAAATATGTAGGTTTTTCTTGATGATTTTACGTGCTGTTTGCACTTGGGTTCTTATTTGCTAAATACTATTTGTGTTGTTGGTATTGTATTTGTGGGTGAGGAGTTGTTGGGGGATTATGAATTGTATTGATTAGACTGAAATTATTCAAGAAAGAACTCTTTGTGAAATTTGAATGGATAATTGTTTTATTGGGGGATTCTTGAATTTGTAGTGTGTCCTCTGCGTCATCTGTAGAAATGGCCTGGATAATGAATGTTAAGATGAATATTTTTGAAAAGAAAAAAGTGCTAAAATTCTTCTTCTGTAGCAATCTTCGTTTTCTTTCAGAAGGCAGTGTCATGCTACACACCCAAAATGAAAAGAACAGAGCTATACGTCTGAGTGTTATCTAATATTCAGGATAAGTCAAGAAATTGATATCCCCTTTAGAAACTTTTTAGGTTCTCTAAAGTTTGAATGATTAAAACACACTAGTCTAATAAGATCGTGGCAGTTAATTAAGGTACAGAAATAACAATTGGGATTGATATACCTGTGTAAATGTTACATCCGATTCGTAACCAGAAAGTTCTCTATAGATTGATTTTGTTCTGAGTGGAAGGCAGGAATGAAATAAAGTAACTGCTGAAGCAATATTGAAAAACAACTTGAGGGAAAGTGTCCACTGCCCACCTTCTCTAGTGGTTGTATTAGGGAATTTTAGGTTTATAGTTTGGGATAATTTCGCACGGCCCCTTTTGTGCCGTATTCTAAAAATTAGGTAAAATTATATTGCACACCTCAAGTGATCTGAATTGTCATGTTTGCCAGTGTAATGGTGATTTGATAACCTTTTCCTTTCTTGAAAGCATTTGGTGAACAAGTTTTCTTTGCCAAGGAGTCTTTGCCTCATTCATTTTGGAATTCTTTATATGAACGCAAGAATGTTTATCTTGTTTCTGGTTTATCTTACACACAGACATACATATATAGAAGAGACAGAAGAAAGACGTATCTAAAATCTAGTTACCTCAAGATTGAAAACCAGCTTATTTTGAATTCCGTAGACATTTTTGGAGATCTTCGCCTTAGACACACCTAAAATAATATATATATATATATATATCTTTTTCAAACTCGGGTTTGAACATTTTGTCTTTTGTCAGCACCCCCATGATATGGAAAGAATACCCTTTGTAGGAATAGGCTATTCCTTGAGAGTTTGTATATTTCTTTGCTCATAGTAAACAATGCTTTGAAGGTCGACAAGTATTCAAAGTATCGGTTTCCCAAAATTTGATGTTAACATTATTTATATCTGAAATGTCGATATCGTTTTAATCGGGTAATGAAGTGGTTGTCTGAAGATATATGATACCAATGGTGTTTGACTGTCATTTCTTTTCAGGTGAAGAAATGGAAAACTCAGGACCAAAATCATGGCAAGCCAAATTTTCTGCTTTTAGGACCACTGTATGGAAAGGGTATAAAAGCGAGTCAATCTCACATTGGATACTTTTAGCTCTAAGTAGTGCAGCAATGCTTGTAGCGTTCCCTGCTTCTTCCCTCCTATCACGCATTTATTTTGCCAATGGGGGAACAAGCAAATGGATAATATCTTGGGTGGCAGCAGCCGGGTGGCCAATTCCTGCACTGGTTCTAGTTCCTACATACTTCGTCTTAGGTGTCTTTCCCACTCCTCTGGACTTCAAACTCGCTGCATCTTATGCTGTCTTGGGTTTCTTGAGTGCCGCTGACAACCTCATGTATGCATATGCATACGCATATCTGCCACCATCGACTGCTTCTCTTTTGGGATCGACGTCCCTGATATTTTCTGCACTATTTGGATATCTTCTTGTCAAGAACAAAATAAACGCTTCGACTATTAATTCCATTGTAATCATTACTGCTGCTATGGCTATCATTGCACTGGATTCGGATTCAGATAGATATGCAAGTATAACTGACCGTCAATACACCCTCGGTTTTGTATGGGACATACTGGCATCTGCACTTCACGGTCTTATTTTCGCTCTATCTGAGTTAGTTTTCGACAAGTTAGTGGGACGAAGATCATTCCATGTAGTTCTTGAGCAGCAAGTGATGGTTTCGCTATTTGCTTTCATATTTACTACAGTTGGCCTCATTGTGAACGATGACTTTCACGGGATGGCATCTGAAGCAAGAACGTTCAAAGGTGGTCGAAGTTCTTATCTGTCGGTCCTCGTTTGGGGAGTCATTACTTTCCAGTTGGGTATTCTAGGTGGCACCGCAGTTCTCTTCCTTGCATCCACCGTGCTAGCCGGTGTACTTAATGCAATAAGGGTACCCTTTACAAGTATTGCAGCTGTTGTGTTGTTGGATGATCCCATGAGCGGTTTCAAGATTCTATCTCTGATTATAACCTTCTGGGGATTTGCTTGCTACATTTATGGAAATTATCCCAGAAGTAAAGATTCCTCGTGATTCTTGTCTCAGTATAAAGTTTATCGTATTGTACACCAGTATAAAGTTACATTTGCAGTGGAGTATATTTCACATCAAACAATCAATACCTCTTGACTGCACCACTGCACTTTTTTGTCTTTTTTTTTTTTTTTTTTTTTTTGTTTTAGTTATGGTTCTTAACCTATTTTTGTAGCAAGTTGGTCATAAATGGGATAAATTGATCGTCTCTCATTGCAATTATATAATCAGTCTCCATGACAAAAACTGCTTAAACTTACATTAGATCATTCATTTCTACATTAAACTCTTGTAACATGTGAAGGACGGGTGACGATGAATCGAGATTTGGGCAATTTCTATCATTAAACGATCCTACAAGTTGTGCCACTATGATGAAACTTAATGTTTCTAAAGATTGAACACTAACTTGCCACTCAGATCATTCATTAATACGTTAAACTCTTTATCACGTGATGAATTAGTCGAGATTTGGACAGTTTTCATCATTAAACGGTCAAAAGATTGGAAGTGTCTAAAGATTGAACACTAACCTGACACTCAAGTAATTAGTAGAATATTTGTGCAATTTTTCCATTTTTTTTTTTTTTAACGTGACATTGTAAAACTGAGCTGATAGCTGCTTAGAGATTTTGAAACGATCAAATCTACTTTGAAATACTTGAACCCCTTAATAAGATTAGATGGTAACAAGTGAACAAGATGAAATTTTCAATAAAACTACCTCAATCATAATTGAATATCTGCTGGAGAAAAGAGCTCACCAGCCAGGCTCAATGTTGAAAAGAAAGAATACACACTAGAAGGTATATAACAAATAAAGTTTTTCTCAGGAGGGAATCAACGGTTCTATATCTGTTTCATCGTCCAGATAAATACTTTTGAATATGGCTTCCAGACCATATCTAAGTAAAAGTTTTAGGGGCCGGTTTCTATAATAAACGGGACAGTAATTAGTTCTTAGGACCGATATCTTTCAGGACACAGATCTGCTCCTCCCATTGCAGACATGACACTCACCACGAGATCCTTTCCCTCCTCGAAACCACTTTTAATCTACATACAATAGAAACTGAAGTTCATTATTCACGAAGTAAAGTTTGAGAGCCTAAAATGCAAGGAATATAACTAAAAAACGCGAAAATGTCTTTGTACATAACTGAAAAAATTACTACTAGTAATAGAATCTGCCGACCTGGCCAAGCAGATTTTCATCCGTTGGAAGCTCCAAGTCATCTTTGGTGTTACCGGTTTCAGTCAGAAGCGAAACCTACAAATCATGAAAATCCAAATGGTCAATATTTTTCGTTAAGAAAATAGATTTTCAAGCAGCCTCTGTATCGAGGGTTGAAACTTTTGACTAAGAGTAAATCTATCCCTGGATAAAGGCATCAAAAAAATTGAAAAATTTGGAGCAGGTCTAAATCCGCATAACCTGTGCCTCTAAAATAAATTCCAAACCTTTAAGATATTCAATGCAGGAAACAGAGCGACAACTCATTGGACAGAAAAATGAAATATTTAAGATATTCAAATTCACCCAAAGGTCAAACTTTTAAGTTCATGAAACACATAAGCACTGTTTTAGTGGGTCAGTGCATAAACTTGTAACCAAAGCAGAAAAGCATAATGCAAAAAACAAAAGATTTAGCATTCGAAAATGAAATAACTTACAAAACCATCTTCGGAGATGTCGATAAGCTGATAATCAGTACGATTGACATGGGGCACCTAAGAGAACATGTCAATACAAGTTCACTCAAACTTTGCATGTAAAGAGAAGTTAAAATAACAAAAGAATAAACAAAGAATTTATTACGTCACATTTATGGGAGGACGGAACAATATCTTCAAGCTTTTTGCCATTGAATATGTCAATTGCAACAAAGTGACATTTTGCATGTCCCATGCTTGCCAGTTTTGGAGGTGGAGACTTCAACAACCTATTAAAATAATGATAAAACCTCAATCATCTCTTAACAATGTCTCGGGGGAGATAATGATTCTCACTTTTAGAGCCAAATGGTGCTAGTTTCAAAATGTTTGATTTAATGTTTCATCGGGACATAAGGTTAGCGTTCCTAGACTTTAAGCGTATATACTGCATTTTCATTTCTATACATGTGCCAATCCTAGGAAAAAAGCGATTAAGAATAGGATGACATATTTGAAAAGAATAATTACACTTCAGAGAGACGTATGATGAAAATGAAATATAAAGGAACAATATTAGTAGGATACACCTACACTACCCTCATGACAACAAACACATCAATATATGGTTACCTATGCAAAACACTAATATTGATGTCTATCGATACAAACACACAAAAGTATTTCATTTCTTGAAATGAAAATGACCATATATCACATATGCCAAAGATTCCAATAAAGACACAAATATATAATGTGTAAATCTATAACATTGGCCTCATAATATGTAACAAATATTCAATGCCAAATTCATGGTTCTTAACACGACCTTCGACTAGTCTCGTGTCATCGTGACATAAATACGCATACTGAACTCATAAAGTTCTCGATTCTTCACAATTTTTTTTTTTTTTTAATATTGTAAACTTGATGTGATTAGAGAGAATATCCTACTTGACACAAAAATATTAATTAAAGTAACTGGATTAGTGTATAAAAAGAGGAAACCAAAACTTTCCTTTAAAAAAGGAAAGGAAAAGGCGAAGCTCAGCCGATATTCACCTATAGATCAATACAATATTTAGCTGTGAGAAGAGAAAGAAAGAAGAGAACAACGAATAAGAACAATATTAACACTGTTTCACAAATTATATACACGAATGCCTATATGTATGGTATGAATTGAGAACCCGTTACTCATCAAGATCTGAACAATTTAACAGAAACCCAGTAGAAATTTGACGACAAATTCAAAAAGAACACATAAAAATCTTATCTTTTTACAAAATTTGTAAAAACATGAAAGAAACAAATCAAAACACAAATATATAGAGACAAGATGGGATCCACCTTGCAAGGCTTGCCCTTAATGACTATGTAACCATTCTTACGGATGGTACCAGCCTGTAGTGTTGAGGGAAAGTCTTGGAGGCACCTGCATCAGCCTTAGACTCAAAATGGTGTTCCTCGTCCGACATCTCTCTTTCGAGAATTTCTGACTTTTCACCTTTTAAATAACAAATATTCCTCGTGTTTTGTTGGGGAATGGCAGATTTATTAGTCCTAAACAAACTGTATTACTACCACTGTTCTTTTTTTTTACCATTTTTATTTAATTTTTTTTTATTGGCAATAGATTTTACCTTCATTTTTTTTGGGCCTCTGTCCTTGCTCGATTACTAGCAAATTAGCAATGGATGTATAAAATTGATAGAATTCAATGATGCTATAGCAATATTTCAAAGTTCCGTAAGATTTCATCGAGTGACGATGTTTAGTTATTTTTTAAACAATTAGCCCTACATTCAATTCAACCTATACAATATTAAAAGTACAAAAATATGCAGTGAATATTCTCTACTTTTTTGGTTCTATTTTTATTCACATTATTATCCATAATCTTCAATTAATTAGCAATATTGTCCCAAACGACCTTCATGTTCAAATAATCTATTAGGACGTGTTTGGTAGAGATTAAAATCGGATTAAAATTAAAAAAATTAATTGTTATTGTTGACTTTTATTAGACGAGTGCGACCTAATAACGATCATATTTTCAATTTTAAATGGATTTTAATTTCTACTAAACGGGTAGTATGCTTTGAATTGAAGGACAAATATTTTGTCGAATATTTATATTTGCTGATTTTATTATTTATTATTTTTACCTATTAACGATTTTTTTTTTTATAATAACAATATATGTTAATTAATGAATTATTGATGATAAGAATGTGTTAAAAAGAATTTGGAAATGTAAGTGTGACATTGACCAAAGGTTGAAGACCTTTATTGTTAAATTATTTAACCAATCATAACTTCAGCTATAGAAACACTCTTAGGAAGTTGTTACAAGCACTTTAGTTATAATTCATCTTATGGAAAGAATGTCTAAAGTGCTTAGAATTCCGTCAAATTGGTCTTTATAGCTATTTGAATTTTAGAAGAAAACATTATCGTCCAGTCCTCTTTAGGGTTGATGTCTATGGCTGCTCATTTTCTAACAGTTGCTTCGTGATATAGTCATTTCTAGATTCTTCTATAAATAAAGAGAGTGATGGAGTACTTATAGATTTAAAAAAAAAAAAACAAATAAATAAAAACTCTAGGCATTCCATGATTGATGTGGAATTGAAAAGTGATCTTGACATAACTTTCGCTTACATTCATGGAATCAGATGGCCTTCTAATTATAGTGACACAAACCAATTGTGAATTCAAGACTCCATAGAAATTAGAGAGTAATGTTATTTAGCACCACTGATATTATAATATCAGTTTAGGTGACATTAAGTATCATTAAATAAAAGATACAATTTAATGAATAATATAATTTCACAGTTAATTAAACATATTACATAATATCATATAAACTAGTCTTCTAGTACCACTGATGCATGATAGCATTATTCAAAATTATATTGGGGTCACAGGGTGATTTGGCCCCAACATGCGGACCATGTGCCTTAGTAATATCCCAAAACAAAGATCCATATCTTAACAAGAAACCTGCTTTTTCTAGTTGTTGATATCTATAGCTTGACTCTCCCTAGTTAGAGTTGTTGCATTCTAGTAGCTCGGTAACAATTGTTACTGAACAATCAAGTCGTTTTTCAAGTAATGTTCTTCGTAGAGACTTTTACTTAATCAACTTATTGAGTATGAGAACAATATATGTCACATCAATTTGATAGAATAAAACGTTTGACTTCCATAACGCAGTTTTTAGCTTTTTACAATGTCATGATGCTTAGTTCCTACATGGATTGTGACCAATATTGTGCACAGCACATTTGAGGAATAATTCATAAATCTTGTTCCAAAGCATTATATGAATTGGGCATTTTGTCTTGTCAAAATATACAGTGGGCCATTTATTTATTTATTTATTAAAATCCCACTATGGTAAAAGCTAAAAAGAGAAATGAGAAACCTGAATTTTCTACCCTATTCCCTTTAGATCTTGTTAGAAGCACATGCACTTGATCTTTAGGAGCAAACCACATTCCATGAGGAGTTTAGGCAGGAATGATGATATGGTGGCGATTGTGGTTCTCTTCCACTTTTGAATTTCTCATATATCTATTTATATTGCTTGCAGTTAGTTCGTTAGCGCCTTTTGTTGGAGTTCGTCCAGAATTAGATTCTCTACAACGTTTTTCTTTAAAAAAAGAAGAAGATGCTATTAGTGTATTTCATTCTGTTAAAGAAAATATAGCCTAATATATGCTATTGATTTTACCAATGTTGTAAATTGATTTTAATATAATTTATTTCCATATATGTAGGAATAGAATAAAGTTTTGATTGTAATTGCACTTGTATAAATAGGCGTCTTGCCTTTGCAATAAAACATAATAAACGTTTCTACACATTACAGAAATCTTTATGGTATCAGAGCAATAGAATCGGGGCACCAGAATTACAATCAAAATTCCAGCCAACTTCCATGGTAAAAAGCACGACCTTGAGTAAAAAATGGGACAACCTCAACCAACAACTTTACCTACATCATTCCAATCAGCCCGACGCCATCCTTGTGCCACAACCATTGGCGAAGGAAAATTACAGTACATGGAGCCAGTCCATGACTATGGCTTTAACAGTAAAAAACAAAGTCGATTTCGTAGACGGTTCGATCAAGGAACCTGATGCGAGTGATGCAGATGAATTACAAAAATGGAACCGCTGCAACAACCTGGTTAAGACTTGGCTGCTGGGATCTATGTCCAAAGAGATTGCCAGCAGTGTTATCAATTGCAAGGATGCTAGAAGGATGTGTCTCGATTTGCATGAGAGATTCTCACATGTAAACACTGTCCAACTGTTTAATGTGGAGAATGAAATCTATGACTGCGTGCAAGAGAACATGACGGTAGGGTCTTACTTCACAAGATTGAAAGTCTTATAGGATGAATGTGATAAATTAGCTGCATTGCCACTGTGCACCTGTGAGTCAGCGAAGAAAATGGATGCATACGTAGAAACGCGGAAAACTATGAAGTTTCTCATGGGATTTAATAAATCCTATGGAGGTGTTCAGAGCAACGTTTTGCTACAAGATCCATTGCCTACCGTGAACAAGACATATTCACTAGTTCTTCGCCATGAGAAACACTCGGAGGTAACAATAAGGAAGAGCTAGAACCAGCCAGAAGTGGCTGTCTTTGCAGCCAAAACCTCCCATTGTGGACCTGAAGTTGAGATGAAGTGCTCTAAGTGTGGAAAAACCAATCACACCACCAAGAACTATCGCGCCCATCTTAAGTGTAGTTTTTGTGGTTGGAAGGGGCATAACGTCGAGTATTGTTGGAAGAAGAAGGCTGCAGAATTAGAATTTAACCAATTTCGAAAGGGAACCAGGCCACTTCTCACCTGACCGATGGAAAGGAGATGAACTTCCCTTTTTCAGCAGATGAGTGCCAGCAACTTCTCAACCTGTTGAAGAATAAATCTCACTCTGCCAATCAAGTGGGTAAATGCTTTACTCATGATGAACTCTCAAGTAAAACGTTCTCATTAATTTCCAATGGCACAAAATGTACGTGGATTTTGGACAGTGGATGCACTGACCATATGGTTTGTAATCCGCACTTACTCACTCATCCAAAACCTGTTCACAATCGCACTGTAGAATTACCAAATGGTCACCTCACCTAATTTTAGAAAATATATTGTGTGTGCCGTATTTTCAATTAAACTTGATTTCTATTAGCAAGTTGGCTTCGAATTCAGTTTGTATAGCCATATTTAAAAACAAGTTTGTTTCATCCAGGACTTACGCTTGGGGACGACTATTGGGACAAGAATTGAATGGGAGGGCCTATACTATTTGGACCAAACCAAGAAAGAATCATGTCATCACGTCCAGACACCTAATTCGACCCTCTGGCACCAATGGCTTGGACATCCCTCAAATAAAATATCTTCATTACTTCATTTTCCTAATCTTACAATTAATTCTTGTGCTACCAATCCATGCTTAATTTGTCCGTTAGCAAAACGGACAAGGCTCCCTTTTTCTTCTAGTTCTATTATTTCTACAACGTGTTTTAAGTTAATTCATATCGACATTTGGGGTGGTTATAAAATCCCTTCACTTTCTGGCACTAAGTATTTTCTCACCATCGTTGATGATCACACTCGATGCACATGGACTTATCTCATGAAACACAAATCCGACACTAAAAGTCTCCTAATGAAATTCATCAACATCATTGAAAATCAATTCAATTATTCATAGTGACAATGGCGCAGAATTTAAACTCGAAAACTTTTATGCAAATAAGGGCATAATTCATCAAACTAGTTGTATCAACACACCACAACAAAATGACGTTGTCAAACGAAAACATGGACATTTATTAAATATGGTATGGGCTATACTTATTCAAGCCTGCCTTCCTCATCGCTTTTGGGAGGACGCCATTCTTACTTCCACATACTTAATTAACTGAACACCCATTCCACTCCTTCAAGGGAAAATGCTATATGAGAAATTATTCCACAAAGTTCCAAACTACTCACACTTACGAGTTTTTGGTTGCTTATGTTTTATTTCCACACATGCGCAACGCCCTTCAAAATTTGATGCTCGAGCCTCTCGATGCATTTTCCTTGGATATCCCTTTGGTCAAAAGAGCTATCGTGTCTTTGATCTTACTCAACATAAGGTCGTGGTCTAACGAGATGTCACATTCTTTGAAACTATATTTCCTTTCCAGATTAAACAACAACCGACTGCACCTTCCAATCATCTCCTCACTAATGCGTCCCTATTACCATTCGACACACCATTAATGCAATATTCCATGCCTCCATCTCCTTCTACGGAACCGCCCCCATCTCCACATGCTTCCTCTCCTCCAACACACCCTACTACACTCCCCATTCAGCCCGACAATGTCCCAAACCAACTTGCCACGGATTCTTCTTCCCCACAGATCACGACAGCCTCCCTTCCTGCTTCACCACCTGCTCGTCCATCAATCTTTACATTAGGCGTCTTGCCTTTGCAATAAGACATAATAAAAGTTTCTACACATTACAGAAATCTTTACATTCATCCCTTCACGATTTTTTTTCTCAAAACTCGTGAAAGTTTCTAAAGAGTACATTTTTTTGTAATAAGAAAAGAAAAGACTATCTATGATAAGCTCGCGAATTTCATATGATTATTTGGTCCACCAAAGAGACTAATGCCATTACCACTCCCTACAAATATTTTATATGAAGATTCTTAGAAGTGCTGCAAGTCCTTATCATCCAACATGCAGAAATAATCAAACTTATGAAAACAGTCACACAATCATATCATTATAATCATAATTAGTGAGAGTATAATCCCACATTTGTTTCTGATAGGAAACCTATCCCCATCCCATTTGAATTATTGCAAGAACATGACAATGTTGACTTGGTTGGTGTCCTATGGAGATGAGATAAGCACACTACTTCAGAGTATCAATCTAGTTTGGCAGGAATAATATATTATTACTACATGAAATTATATTATGTAATGACAGATTTAGTACTTGTCCTTCTACATCTGGTATAGCACTGCCATGTACTCTTGTAGTATCATAGGAAATTTCCACTCATTAGCAAATGCAGGCACTAGTGTCTCCAATCTATTGCTCTAATAGACAGTTGGTCATCGAGCTTTTATTGTAATTGCAAGATCATTCTTCAATATCCTAAGTTCATTGTTAAATCGTCATGTGACTTATAAAGCTAGATTTTGCTTTTCGACTTGAATCGATATCGAAAAGTTCTCAATGAGACATTTTTTCCATGAGGGCCTTGTCAATTATATGGATTGGGGACTGATTGTGCAACAATAACGAAAGAATGGAGACCAACTTGCTCCTTTTAAAAGATTGAGGACCTACTTTCCATTAGGGCAATAGATTGGGGAATAGTAGTAAAATTGTCACTTCAGTGTATTTTCAAGATCCAACAGTCCAAGAGATTCTTGATATCTAGTGGCTAGTGCTGTAATAAACCGTGATTTCAAATCTTTAATGTGTACTTTGAAATCCCAATTTACAGGATGAGAAGATAGATTCCTACTAGAATTTGACAGAGGATAATAATTTCTTACCAGAAAATGAGTTTCCACGTATTTCTTACAGTTATCTCAATACTATTTATGAATAATTATGATTAGTCTGGTTTGCAAAATAGTTAAAAGCATAAACTACTCTTGGGACCGTGGTCCTCCATGGTTTGCTTACAGATTCTCTCAATACTGTCATTTTTACCCACAACTACCACCGGGTCAACCCGAATACATAAATGCAAACGCTACCACACAAAGGGTGTATCTATTGAAGTAATCAGAATCCTCGACTAGCATCTATCGGTTTAGCAGAACCGAAAATATGCATAAATAATCTCTATTCTCTGAGAACGCTATGTGTGAAATGCATAAATATAGATGTACCAGAATTCCGTTTACTTCAGCACTTTTGTCGATGATATTATCATACAAGAATTTAGAGAGTATCAACAAACAAATTAAATGCATGAACAATATGATCTTTAAGGATCAAGTTACGGTGTATCAATCAAGCATATACTAACCAACAATAACATGTACGAGAAATTGGCAGAGTTGCAAACAAAACTAAGACTGCTTTACGATATCTTCAGGGCAGCGAGGGAGCGTTCATCAAGCAAAAAGATCTAACAATTTTTTTTTTCAAAAACTGAACATTCTCTCCTATTCAATGTATTCATTTTTGTGCGATTGGTTCAAGGTCCTTCAGTAGCCCAACTACCTGTTGCATACTGGGCCGCCTTGAAGGAATTTCGGCTGTGCATAGGTATCCAATCTTCAAGGCCTCGACTATTTGTTCGTCTGGTCCTGTTCCACGAATTTTGGGATCAATAGCTCGTGATGCATGATTCCTCCTTACTAAACATCTCACCCAACTTACTAAAGATGCTTCATTTTCATCTGGATAATCATCTTCAACAGGCCTTTTCCCAGTAATTAGTTCAAAAAGAATTACTCCAAATCCATAAACGTCAGATTTTGGCGTCGGAGACTTTGGAGAGCTGGTTTCTGGCTGAAGAAACTCTGGTGGCACATACCCTGGAAAACCACTGGCTAGCTCGTTGTCGGGATCATTCCCAAAAATTCTAGCCAGCCCAAAGTCTGACAGTCGTGGTTCCAAGTTTGAGTCGAGATAAACACTGCTTGCTCTGACATCTTTGTGTATAATTGGAGGCGAGCAGCCATGATGAAGAAATGCCAGTGCACGAGCAGTGCCAAGAGCAATTTTGTGCCTAAATCTCCAAGTTACTAGTGATCCTTTTGTCCCAACATTTTGTATCCCATTAATTTCATCTTCTTCCCAAGTGTCAGTGGTCCAGTCTTCTGTAGCTTGAACACCAAGTGGCAAATCGTAAAGCAAGTTCTGCAGATTTCCATTGTCCATATATTCATAAATCGCAATCCTCTGCTCTCCAGCCAAGCAATATCCAGTTAAAGGAACAAGATTAGGATGTTTTATTCGACCAAGATACTCAAGCTCTCTAGCAGCTTCATGATCAGTCATAGTCGAACCATGGACTAGTACTTTAACAGCCACATGAACTCCTCCCAGTAATAGTCCACCATAAACCGGTCCAAACCTCCCTTCAGCCAACAATGTACCCCGATCAAAATGACAAGTTGCAGACAAGAGGTCTGCAAATGTAAAATTAAGCAACGGCTTTTCAAAGATTACAACTGGAACAGCCGTTGCTTGCTTAACATCGGCTACCCAAGTGGTTGCATCAGTCTGGAACGAGAAGGGTCCTGAGATAGTTTGTTCTTCCCTATAGGAATTCTGTTTCACTCCCCAATTTCTGGTTTTTCTTCGACATCCAAAGGCTAAAAGGAGCAAACCCACAAGCAGACAAACCATTGAGAGGGTTAGAGCGAGGGCAAGCTTTAATCCCTTATGCTTCTGAGATTTTCTTCTAAAGAAGGCCGAATTCGCTGCAATTGGGCAGCTGTTCACCGACCCAATGAAAGCGGATTGGAGGGTTTCTGAGGGAATTTGTGAACGACAGAAGCTTAGGCTGTTATAAGAGAAATTAAACCTCTCCATCTCTCGAAGTCCTCCTAAAAGCATCAATGGGATTTCTCCGCTTAGATTGTTGTGAGAAACATCAAGAACTTGAAGGTTCTTGGTACCAAAAGGAGGAATATGGTTGCTCAAATGGTTTTTTGAAAGATCGAGGATTCTCAAACTACTCAAATATGAGATATTACTCGGAATTCCACCAATCAAATTAGTACTAGACAAATTTAGATACTCTAAATTGGGGAGCATATTAATTGACAAAAATTGTTGTTTGGTGAATCTGTTTCGTGCAAGATTAAGGTGTTTGATATTATGAGCATAATTCAATCCACTGAAAAACTCTCCACTAAGCTGATTCTCACATAAATCCAAATAAACCAACTTGGACCAATTGAAGGTGGAACTGAAATTTACCTCAGCAATGTGGCCTTGAAATTGGTTTCTGCTCAAATCAATCACCTCCAAAGGCCCTTCAAAGACACCAACAACTGAACCCTTAAATAGATTGCCTGAAATATTAAGATATCTGATCGATTTCATCCCCGAAAAATCTGAATCCAGGCCCTTAATCTCATTATTAGCCAGGTTCAAGAATTCCAGCTTCGTCAGTGCAGCACCAAAATCACGAGGAAGAGAGCCGTTGAGCTTGTTTACGGAAAGATCAATGGAAACCAAGGACCTGCACTGTGATATCCCCAAAGGAATGGTTGACTCAAATCTATTCCGACTAAGATTAAGAACTTCCAAACTGACAAGAGAGCTTATTGTTTCAGGGATACTCCCAGAGAAATTGTTGAAAGAGAGGTCGAGAATTTGGAGGTGACCAAAATTGCCGATGTTACTTGGTAGATTTCCCGAAAACTGGTTAAAGGAAAGTTTAAGATTCTTGAGTGTATCCAAACTCCAGAAATCAGAGGGGAAAGAAGTGATTTTGTTACTACTCAGATCCAAAGTTTCAAGCTTTGTCAATTTCCCGATTGTGTTATCAGGAATTACACCAGATAAACCCAAACCAGTTGCTTCCAATTTCACCACATTCTCCCTTTTGGCATCACAAGACACACCCCTCCATGAACAAAAAGGGCCAGAAAAGTCATAATCTTTGGAAGAATCTGAGTACATTTTTTGCAAGAAATCAAAGATAAGTGACCCGTCTGTATTGGGTAGATGAGAAACCAAAGGCTTAAAGAACAGAGTTAGAATCAAAAAAGAACCAAGTAAACCAAATCCCATTTTTGGATTCGGCCTAAAATTGCAGGGGGCCAAAAAAAAAACAGTACCAAACCCCCTCCTACACCAACTATTCCAAAACCCTTCTCTCTCTGACCTTCAATTCAACCAATTTCGTATCATAAATGCTTCTGCGGCTGCTCCTGGCTTCTGCAAGGAGGATAAAACCCATAAATCCATAAACACAACCACCACCTCCACCGCAGAACAGTAACTATCACTCCAACAAGCTATTAAAAATGGTTTTCTTTGCTTTCAGAATCCCAGAAAAACAAAAAATAAAAAAATAAATAAAGTGAATATATAGCAGTAAACAGTTTACGCACATTAAACTTCCTACAGAAAAGCAAATGGAATTGTGGGAGACAATAGAAATTTTGAATGTCTAGCCTTTGCAGGTTCTAAAGAAGCCAAACTGAAAATGTTTTTTTTTTTTTTTTTTTCTGTTTTCCGTTAATCACGCAATGAGAAAACTCAAACTTTCTGCAAACTAAAAACTTTTGAAATGGAAAGGGAAGGTTACAGATATGGGGCGGAGTGAGGAATTAATGTTTACTTGTTTTTGATTCTTACAGTAAATAAATAAACTGACTGACAGTTCATAAATGACAAAGATATCAGCACTGTTTTGAAGTTTGTGGATAATCAGTGTGCTGTTGGGTGGAATTCAATGATTTTGCATTCATTTTCACTGTTTGTTTTTTGTTTTTTTTTAAAAAAATAAAATCCTAAATTACTGTAATTATGGATAATTAATTTGTGTTACCCTTTAAAAACCCATAAATTCAATTCAATTACTTGGTGTATAGGTAAAAACGGTAAAAAGGAAAAGCTGACTTTCCTTCAGCCCTGCTTCAATTTAGCAAATGTAAAGTTTGCCTTCTGTTTTTCCTTCTCTTACCTTCCAAAAATACACAATTTAACATCAAACTTTTGTGGCTATTCATACGGTTAATTGATTCAGTTTTTCTTCACCTTTTTTAAAAATTATTCTTCACTCTGGTGCGATTTAAAGAACTAATATATGGAAATATAATTTATAAAACTAGAAAAGATAATGTCCTAAAATTTAATTTCGTGCGACAGATTCAGTGAGATGTTGTCTTCGATTCTATTACATTGCAGTGTTCTCGAATTAACTACATGACCATTTGGTGAATGTGTGTGGTGTCTGGTCAGGTAGTTAGAACATTTCGATTCATCGAAGGTATAAAATGATAAAAAGTCTTCTTTAATTGAGAAGGTAATAATGATTATTTACTTAGATAAATAAAGAAAATGGTCAGTAGTAATTCTAAAGCAACTTGGTGTCATTTAATGTCTAGTAAATAAGGAGATGTAAAATCATTGATGTCTTAGAAATGATAAGTTGAATTATTACTAAAGAAAATGGTTCAATGAAGAGGACATAGTCATCATCCTCTCACATCATAATCAGTCGAATTTGATGTAACCAAAGTTGATAAATCAAATCAGACCGTGAAGGGACTAAGGCCAAATTTGACAGGTTGACTAAATTAAATAGCAACGAAAAGTCTTGTCTTGACATAGAAGCATAAACACTTTAGGATAACTGAATAAAATAATGTTACAATCCGACAATTCATATCGAGTTAGAATAATGCCCTGCGTACAGGGTATTTTCCTACAGACCCCTTATTATAAGGCGTGCCTCACATGTTTTTAAAAAAAGAATCATGCTTCACGTACAAAGACCTATTTCACAAGAAATAAGGAATCGTAGCTTGTAGCTTTACACACGAACCAACACTTGATATCGAATTAGAATAATGGCCTGCGACAGGATATTTTCCTACAGGCCCCTCACATGTTTTTTTTTAAAAAAAAATTCATGCTTCACGTACAGAGACCTGTTTCACAAAAAATAAGGAATCGTAGCTTGTAGCTTTACACACGAACTAACACAATACAAAAATACTCAATTTGATAAATATCAACAATTCAAGAATCGTATTGAAACTAGAAAAACACGAATCATATCATCTTGTATCTTGTATAAACTTTGTCGATCCAATCAAAATGGGTTGCATTCTTTTCGTCTTACTAAAATATTATTTTATTTTTGTGCTTGAACATTAATTGATGTGATTATTTTAGAGTAAAACCTACTATTTCACTTATCTCAATTGGCTAAACCTACTAATTGGTGCATGTTTGTAGATTCTCAGCCATTTCCAAGTTATAAACCTGGACAACGAATTTGACATCGACAAGCAATGTATAGATCTATTTGACAACTCATTTCTTTCTTTTTAGATTTGATTGATATAATACAGTTCCTATTTGATTTGGAGAAAATCATGTGCTGGTTAAATTTAGTTAAAAGTTGATGAAACGTGTGACTGAAAATTTGATAAAAATTGCGAGTTTAATGAAATATGTGGTTAAAATAAATTTGAGCAAAAATGAGGTTTAAGAAATGGATGCCAAATAGAGACATAATGATTAATTACTGCAATATGTATTCTAATCAAAACTAACAGGGAAAATACATGCCTAGTGGCATTCAGCCAATATTTTTAAAAAGTTGAAATGGAAATGGCAACATCTCTTTGAGAGAGATAGTAGGATCGGTTTAATAAGATTTTTACTTTTGTTTTTATTTTTTTGTAGAAGAGCTTGATGTGAAATTTATCTTAAGCAAGATTGCTTTTAAAAACTCTTCTAATCAGATAAATTATTAAAAACATGTTCAAAATGAACTTTTTAATCTCGAAAATAATTTCTAAATTTTCACTTCACAAGTAAAACTTAAATTAAAATTCTATAAATTGTAAAGAATACGATGAAAGCGTCCAAGATAAAAAGAGCAAATGAAGTACTCCATACTGCATAATGGATAGGTATTCTGTTGACTTCTGCCCCAAATATTTATTTTTTCTTGACTGTAATTTTTTTTTTTTTTTAAAGTTAGGGATCATTTGACGGGACTTTTAATTTTTCTTTTACTTCTTATAGAAGACTTTTTGAAGGAAACGTGGCTTTTTAAAATAGCCAAAACGAACTTTTGAAACCTAACAACTACTTTTGAATCTGTTGAACTAATTTTATAAAAGATTTTCTTCTAATTAGAAAAGATTTTAGAGGAAACTAGTCTCCCTCTAAAAGCATTCTTGAAATAGAAAACTCTTTTAAAATTTAAGTTTCAAATAAAAATTAAGATAGCTTCCTCCAAAACTTCTTCTACAGGAAGAAATAGTCATGCCAAACGGATCCTTAATTTTTGTTTGAAAACTAATTTTTAAAAGAGATTTTTTTGAATTTTTTTTTTTTTTTTTTTTTATAAGAAGCTATATTTGACCACTTCTCTAAAAGCTTTTCTAACTAGGAAAAATACTTTCATAAAATTAATCAAAGGGATCTAAAAGGATCTTTTAAGGCTCAAAAGCTCCTTTTAACTTTTCAAAAGTCGTGATTAACAAGCCCTAATATCTCTGATAAATGCTTATAAACCGTTTATAATAACATATTAAAAATGTCAAATTAATTTTTATTCACATATTTTTTGAGATCCACAAATATTTCTCTATTTATAAACAATCCCCCACACAAGCTCTAAATGGACAAACAAATGTATTCTTATCATGTTGTGAAGTAAAGTGGCAGATTTTTAATGGACCAGCCTCATCTCAAGCTCCATGAGACCATCCATCAAAAACCACCCACTTTATGGATCATTTTTGAGAAAAAGTACTAACTTTGTCTGGCATCACTCATTTGGCTGCTTTTTTGCTTAGGTTTTCTATATGTAATCATATGATTATTTATTTTGTAATGCTTTTTCCTTTTTCTTTTTTACATAATTGGCTTTTGTATGGATATACCATTTTAGTGATTTAGTATGAGGTTCTCTCTTCGTGCGTTAATTATACTTTTGTTGATTATGAGGTGACACTTGATGTGCAGATATGAAAAGAGTCAATTTTATTTCTTCTTATATACATCGTTTATGGCTCTAAATAATTCTAAGTATTATCTGTCTTTCGCCCATAATTGATTAAAAATTGTAACTTTTTATGTTATCCCATTACTACATGACTTGTACTTGGCACCGATGCGAAAAATAACATTACTCTATGAATTTGATCTAATATGCAACACTTATTTTATTAGTTAGGACTTGATAATTATTTTTATGAGAAATGAGGGGCTAAGTTGCAATTTTATTTTTTTATTTTTTTAACTTGAATGAATTAGTATACTAGTTTTGCCCTTTTAATTTTTGCACATCCGTCGTTAAAATACATAATTTAATTTTTTTTTTTTTTTACTAGAAATCAATTCAACCTTAGCCCAATTAAAAATTTAAATTCTAAATAAATAAAGTACTTTTTGCCTCCTTTGGAAAATCCTTTTTGGTCGGTTCCAATGATTTGCACCGATTATGAAGTAGAAAAAGGTGTTAAAAGAAAGAGTGTGAAGAAATCAACCGACACAATTAATTAAAGTGCCTAAATTATTCGACCTTGTAATTCTCTTGATTTTATTGTTACTCTATGATGATGTCATGCGTTCGTCTTTTTATAAAACAAACTAAAAGAAAATTTTGAAAATGAATATCATAGATCTTACTTGGACACATAATATTTGAGAAATTTATTAAAATTTGAATACCACAAAAAATAATTTAAATTTTGTTTCCACCAATTAAGAGTTGATACATATTTGGATATAAATTAAGGTGAATTAATCCCTTATAATCTTTCTTTAATCCTTGAGGAAAGAAAATCTTCAACGGCCCAAAAGAAAAATAAAAAATAAAAAGAAATCGAGTCATTGTGATAAAAAAAAAAAAAAATGCGATTACCCAATAATCAAAATCTGTTCTATAAATAAAAATTAAAATCTTTTTTGTTTTGTTTTTGTTTTCTTTAATCCAAATAATTTGTTGCCAGAGCCCAAATATACATATCTAGGATCCGTTTGAACCACATTATTCATCCATAAAAATTAAAAATATGACTGTTATCCATCACATTCAGCCACCATTTTTGACTTTACATTTCTTGTGTGTGACTCATAACGACTATATTTTTATTCTTATTTTACAAATAATATGGCTCAAACGGGAGCCAGTGAAGTCAACTGCGGCAATCAGTTGCCTACCAGACTTTTAGCATATATGAATTCAAATTTTGAGTTTTTGAATTAAATTTCAAAAAGTTCACTTTTAAAAAATAATAATAATAATAATGACCTCGGAATACTTTAACATTGTCTAATATTTCCAAAAGAAATATATCATCGAATTTAAATTGGATTATCAATTTTTTCTCTTTTACAAAAACATTGCCTAAAATTCACC